>JAJLXV010000047.1:0-84347 GCA_030571435.1 Myxozyma mucilagina
TGGTGTTGACAAAATGATTCATCTTTTACTACGAGATCACGGAGAAACCTCATTCGGTAATTATTGTGCATAAAATAGTAACCGGCTCACCAGTAGACTTAACTTTAGCACAATCAGTTTTTTTGATGCAATGACTGTTTATGGAATTAAACTTAGGTCATGTAGAGACTTGATGTGGGTGTGAGAGCTTCTTTACCTGTTGCTGCCCAACATTTGAGCCATGGCAGTCATGAACAGTTATCAATATACAAATAATTGGCTTCCAAACAAATAAACATGTAAGTGTTATTGTATTTTATTATAATAGCTATTTATTTTATGTTTTTTACTGCGATTAAGAAATCGTTGATGGGTACATAGACATTTTCATGTAAACTCAGACTTTTCAATGATCTAATTTTCAATACTTTAGACGGGCTTGAAGCACCATAAGAGTTAAAATTTAAAGAAAAACATAAAAGAAAGTATGATGCACATCTGCTCTTACCAAAATTTAACTTCTGTTAAATAAAAAGTAATACATAAGGCAGTTGGAGGCTTGAATCTACGAAGAAATGGGATTTATTAAGCTGGAGCAAAGACATCTTAAAGGCAATGTAGTATCTACAGACCAGCAAAAAAATATTGATTAAAGTATCCAAATAATACAGATTAGCTTACATTTTTAATCTCTGGTGATACTTATTTAACTGACTGTGTGGCTATAAGAAAAAAATAGATTATGTGGTTGCTGTTTAAGGAAATCCGCTGCTCACTGATATCAGCCGCTGACTGATAAAGTACGTTAGGTGAATTTGATGATTTTGTACTTTTCTAACAGATTCTTTTGGTATGCCCACCTTTGTTGTATCTGTAACAAGACTGTGCTCGTAGCTGGTCACTCCTAGTAGAACCACTACCTTTCCTGATCTAAATTTTAATTCAACTCATTCTTTCCCATTAAAATTAATACATCCTACTTTTTCGTAGATTTACCTCATCGAAAACGTTATTTTTTTGTTTTTTAGAATTTTTTTTTTGCAAAGTTTATTAGTCTTACAAAGACCACAGTATTCAGTTTAATCGACTGCAAATCAACTTCTATCGTATTTTATAGCGTCTTGGGAACCCAAATTAATTGGGTGCTGTAGAAGGCAGTATAAATTCTTTGACAAGTCGCTAAAACGTGCTCAAACTACTTAAAAATAAACTCAAAATCTTTGGTTTTTGCTTGCTAGTACTTGTATCTTTAAGAAAATTTATCGAGCTGTGGTGTCATAAAGTTGGAGGCCCAGGTGCAAGCCAACCCCGACAACGCGTCGCGCTCATGGAGTAAAAAATTGACTACTGCTTCCACGTCACGCAACCTAAAAAGAACTGCCTAAATGAGTAGCTTAAGCACCTCACTAACAGCAGATTCTTTCTTTACAACTAATCGCCTCTAGAAAATATCTTCAGTCCAAGTTTCGCCCGCATTCTAAAATCTGATAAAACTGAAAATTACCAAAAAAAGAAAAAAGAAAGACTTTATATAAAAACAGGTTTTGTCTACATCTCATAGCTTCTGTTTATGCTAAAAAAAACTAATCAAATAGATTGCAAATGAAATCAGAAATAGGGGTTGATTGTTTTTATCTGTTATTACCAAAAACTAATGACGTACACTTGCTCAGCAAGCGTGCTCATGAAAATTAACGGTAAATCAGAAAACCAATATCTTAGAATTTTCTCAGACAAAATGTAAAATACTTTTAAATACTGGAAACAGGACTGGGTATAAAGTAACAATAGTCACTGAAATTCCACAGAAATTTTCCTTTTCGTTTTAAAAACAAAAGGATTTAACTGAAATGTAACTAAGCAAACGCGACGAAGTAGCTAGAAAAGTCTATAATTAGTCACTGGTTACTTCAAAAACTACCCTGCATTAATTTTACACTAATTATCGATAATCAGATTTTGGCAAATTGATGGCGCTGACTATACAGCTTACAATCCAACTCATTTAATTTTGAATTGTTCACTGAGTATCAATTAGCGTTGCTATCATTTTTCAAAGCTCATCAAGTCACGAATGAAACATACTTTTATTATTATAAAATAAAAACAGATTTATTAAGTAGATGAAATAGAGAAAGGAGACTCCAGAGATAACACTGGAATTGGAAGTGAATAAATGCATTCACAGGACATAGGCAGAAGGCACTACATGTGATGAAGATTCAGAGACGATGGCACTAGCTGATGCGTGCAACAAATACTGAAGATCACTTAACAAAATAAGAAAATTTCCTGTGAGTTTGGTAATATGCACCTAACTTTGTCGAATAAGAGATTGCAAGATTATCAATTTGTATCGATAAGTCGTAAACAACGTTTGTTTCACGTTTGTTTCATTTGATTACATGATCAATATGTAAAAAAGAAATATCTTATAATACTGGCTGCACTCTTCCATCTAGATAGCGGTAATTTCCCAAAAACCCTCGGGTTATACCTTCTCTTATCCAATCTTCTTATCCTACCTTTCTTTTTGGAGTCTTTTCTAGAGTGTTTCCTCTCACAATAAAACTTCTACTCTGGATGCTTAGCTGGCCATTCAGAGGTAGTTCAGTGGATTTTTTTACATAGTACTTAATCTAAGTTTGCCTCTTCTATTACAAAATTTATAGGAACTTAAGAAAATGCTTTGTAGATGTTATACTTTCAAGTGGGTACATTTCGATCATACTCTCAGACACAATAATCGAGAAGAGTTGGGTACATTTTCAACAAAAACCACAATCAGCTTTTCTTTTAGAAAAATGTCCAACAAATGTCTAGAACACTTCATACGTTTTTTTTTTCATATACTAAGCATAATTCAGCAATAGAAGAAAAAACTACAAATGTATTTACAGAGATGTTGGCATTGCTGATGGATTTTAAACTGCCCCGTCACTATTTTGTCATGACAAAATACATAAAAAACAGCATTCTATGACTTCAAAAAAGTGCACTTGATATAATCATTGTAATTCTATTTTAAATAAAAGAGTAAAATGCAATTATTTTGCTGTTCATAGCAGAGTCGCACGCAGAAAAGCATGTTTCGAATCGAATTAAAACAGACCGCATTCGCGACTGTTTACCTCGCAAAATGGGTAACTAGTAAACAAAAATTGTATAAACGTACGTGTAAAGCGAGCGCCCCCAGGAAACGCATCTTTTCTAACCTTGGTAAACCTGTAAAATACCACAAATCAACAATATCATATTTTCGTTTAAAAAGTAAAATAAATTTGGCTTCCGCAGAGTTGCAGAAATTCCCGAACTTGAGTTTAAGCCTGTGTGGATGCTGCTAAAATATACGACGCGTCTTGACGAGTCTTGTGTCACAGACGCGACGGCACTATTTCAGGACATGATTCCATTCTCAACTTGCGTATACTAACAGTTTCAGAAAAAATTCATTTTTAAAATTCTTGAGCTATTGCTCATTGGATCCCTAGCCTTCATGAACGCGACCCGTCATCGCTTGACTCGCGCTGGAACTTCCAAATCCGTGGCACGACAGCCGAGCATTCGTATGAGATTTTCTCAAAAATAGAATTACTAGCAAAAAAAAAAAAAAAAAAAAAAACCCGAGCTTCTTCCCAAATCCTTCTTCGCCAGCTCCTGAAAATTCGGTTCCCCGGACGCATAAAACAACAATAGGGGTCGATTCGCAGCCGAGCTTGATCAAGAAGTCGTCTTCACATCCAATTAAAAGCTTATCAGCAACAGCTACGCGTGCTGTAGATCCACTGCGTGAAAAGCACGAAGTTAGCAATGCATCAACTGGTTCGGTTCGTAAAAATGCTGAAAAGTATGGTCGTCCTAAAGACCAATAAGTTTGCAATATACTTAAAGAACTTAAAAATAATAGGGGTTTAGCAAGGCGGAACTATAAAAAAACAAAATGCGTTGGCTTTGCTGAGACAAAATGGGCTACTCAAAAGATCAGGTCAGGAAAGACTAGAAGTGACCAGCCACGAGAAAGGTCTTGTCGCAGATACAGCAAAGGTAAGATAAGGAGAATGCATAATCATCAAATTCACCCAGTTCCAATAGTATTCACTTGAATTGTTCCATGTGTAGATGTTGCTGCTTAGTGGTAGAAAGCTGTGCACTCTTACATGTACGTTACTCAACATCTCACCGAGGTTGTATACGCATTAATTGTTCTTATAAGCCAGTTTATTAAAGAGCATGAATTAAAACTGAGAATTCTATACACTTGCTGTATCAAATAATACAAAGACAAACAAGCGCACTACAAATCAAAAAGGAAAAAAGATATAAGAAAGAGAAAACGGCAATCAATAAATAATCATAAAACAAACAATCTATTCTTTTTCACCTACCAACAACTAACAACAAAGACTTTAAATTTAAAACTCATCGTCAGATGAAACGTATGCGTCACCCATTTTCTTCTTCTTCAACATACGCTCTTTCTTCTTCTTTCTCAGCTCAGCAGCGCTGAGTTTCTTAGCCTTCTTGACAGTCTCGATCTTGTTACCCATAGCATCGAACTTGTCTTCCTCGTCACCGTCCTTAGCATCGAGACGAGGTCCAGCTCCCTGACCTTGGACCCAGTTGTGTCCGGAAGGAGTCATGCGACCGTCCAAAACAGCCCAGACTTCCTCAGTCAAATCCTTGGTGAACTCAGCAGAGTGAGTAATGATAACAATACCACCCTCGAAGGCCTTAAGAGCCTTAGACAAAGCTCCGAGAGAGTCACGGTCAAGGTAATTGGTAGGCTCATCAAGAACAATCAAGTGAGGTCGCTGCCATGTGCAAGCGGCGAGCACAAGCTTAACCTTCTGTCCACCAGACAAACCACGGATACGCGAGTGAGAAACAAGCTCAGCCTCAAGACCCAACATAGCGCAGTGAGCCTCAATCTCCTTACGGGTAAGAGGACGGAACTGACCGGAAGCAAGAGCCTCCTTCATATCAACCTCAGCAACCATCTTGGCGTGAGTCTGGATAAGCTCGTTACGGGGAATCCACGAGTTGTCAGCAGTCAACATAGGAATCCAACGCTCGTTCTTCTGGCCAATGTTCTCTCCGAGAACGAACGAACACTCGTACTCGTAGGTGTTCTTGAATTTTCTTCGGCTGTTAACGGCAACAACACGACGGGGAGTACCGTCAATCTTGTAGATGTGGTTCATGGCTTGCTCATCGTCCTCGTTGATGATACGGTTGGCACGGTCCATGGTCTCGCGGTCCTCACCAGTCTGGAAACGCCATTGAATGTACTCCGAAGGAGTCTTGTCAAGATGCTGATCAATGTGAGCGAAAGCATGCTGCTTAATGTATGCAATACGGCAGTTCTCGTGAACGTAAACCTCTCCCTGAGTGGGCAAAAGCTCACCGGTCAAAACGTTAATCAAAGTAGATTTACCGGCACCGTTAGGTCCAATGACAGCAATACGCGAGGAAAGAGAGCACTGGAAAGTGATGTCGCGAATCTGGGGCTTGCTGGTACCAGGGTACTGGAAGGTCATGTTGGAAACCTTGACAATAGCCTTCTGCTTGGTCTTGACACCTTCAAGGAAACCAGGCTCGGGGAACTTGAACTCCATCTCGGAGGCTCCAAGCTCGTAGTAAGACTTGGCGCTAGGAACCTTCTTGACGAACTCAGACAAATTACCCTTGTACTTCTTCAACTTGAAACGCTCGTAGTGGATAATGAACTCAACGACGTGGTCAAGGAAAGCAGAGTCGTGGGAGACAATGATGGAAGTAACACCGCAGGTATTGAGGTAGTTCTCTAACCAAGCGACGTTGACAGTGTCAAGATGGTTAGTAGGCTCGTCAAGAAGGAGAATATCAGCCTTCTTCAAGACAGCACGAGCAAGAGCAAGCTTCATCTTCCATCCTCCAGAAAGGGAAGTGATGGGCATGGCAATCATCTCAGGGGTGAATCCGACATCCAACAAGGCCTGCTTGACAGATTCCTCAGAAGAGTCGACGACGAGAGGGTCAGACATAACGAAGTCAAGAACGGAAGTCTCGGCGTGGGATCCGTCAATGTCGTGCTCGACGTAGACGGTCTTACACTCCTCCTGAGTAGGAAAACCCTCGACTTGGCCGTTGGCAATGGCACGCATAAGAGTAGACTTGCCAGAACCGTTAGGTCCGCAAAGACCGTAACGACGACCACGCTTAAGACGAAGGGCAGTGCGGTTAAGCAAAATCTTAGCACCATAAGCGAGAGAGAACTCGCAGTTGCAAAGATCCTCACCCTCCTCTTCTTCCTCCTCCTCAACGGCGGAACCAGGGATGTTAGCAATAGACTCCTTGCGGAAAGCCTCAACGACAGTCTTGGCCTCATCTTCGTGGAGGAAAGCAGTGAGGTAGGGAGTGATGACCTCAGTCCAGGTAACAGCCTCGTTGTTACGCTCGTCAACGAAAGTACCAGCGATGGCGGCAACGTACTCAAGAATAGGAGTGAACTTGGCGTCAACCTTCTTGTCCTTAAGCAACTTGGTAAGGGTGGCAAGGCAGACCTTGACATCACCAGCAGTAGAGACCTCAGGGATCTTACCGTCCTTAACGTCACCGACACGGGTAAGAGTGTTAAGACCACGGAGAGTAACATCACGAGCCTCAGGGTCGGCGATGTTGTCGTAGTTGGTCTTCAAACCGGGCATAAGCTTAGGCAAGAAAGGAGCAACGACCTGGGGGTCCTCGACAAGCTTACACATGTTGTCAATGATGACAGCAGCCTTACGCTTGATGGTAGTGTCACGCTCAGCAAGACCACGGGAAAGAAGAGGAACCATGATGGAAAGAGTTCCGGAAGTGACCTCCTGGACGAAGGTGGTGGCACCAAGAGAGTGGACAGTCTCGGGAACGTTGGAAGGCTTAGCGATACACTCAATGAGCTGAGGAATGAACTTCTCGATATCCTTGTTCTGGATAGTCTCGGTAGCCTTGACAAGGGCAGCACGAGCAGCCTTCTTGACATCAGCCTTGGTATCCCACATAGCCTCGGAGAGAAGGGGAATAAGCTCAGGCATGCGAAGAGCGACCTGACCGGGAGCAGCGTCGACGAGAGCGATGATAGCGTTCAAGGCGACAACCTTCTCCTGCCACTTGGGGGTGTTGGCAACAACATCCGACAAGAGAGGAAGAATGTACTTGACAGAGTTAGGGTTGATGGCCTTAACAACGGCAATGATGACGGGCTCGGCAAGGTTCTTGACGGGAACAGCCTTGTCAGAGGCCTTCTCAATGATTGATGGAGTCAAAGCGACAATGTAGGGCTCAATTGAGGGAGTGAACTGCTTCTGAGCGAGAGCAGCAATGGCCTCGAGAGCGGCCTGCTTAGCAACGACATCCTTCTTGCTAGCGAGAGCAGTCTTGAGCTTGTCGATAACAGAGGTAGGAACGTCGTGGTCCTCCAAAGGAGCACTGAGAAGGGTAGCGAATGAGGTCGCAAGAGGAGCACGCTCCTCGGGGGTAGCAGCAACAGAGAGCTTGGAGAAAACCTCGTTGAGAGCCTCAACAGAGGCCTTTGCCTCGGCGGCAGAAGCGGACACTGGATGATGGTTAACTTCAACTCACGGAGGGCGACCAGCACGGGATCCGTCGCGAAAAACAACAAAATACATACTTATGATAACTGCTGATTCTTGTAAAGTCACCGATAAAGGTGCAGCAGAAAGTAATGGGTGAAAAAGAAAAGGAGAAGGGGGGGAAAGAGATGGGGGAGAGACACAAAAAGAAAAGGAAAAAAAGAAGAGGAAAGCGGCGACGCAAAGGTGGCTTTACGCAAAAAAAAATTTCAGCCGCGTGCACACAGCGTTTTGTTTGCCACTGCCATAACTGCAACGGCGCGTAGCCGCTTGTGCAGTGGCTCTAACCAATTGCCACTCCACAAACCCCAGCCCTTTACATTAACTATCCCTTGCTCCATGAAATACATCGACAAGGACCGAACCGGCGGGGTTACAATGAGCAGAGTTGGCTCTTCTAGTGACTGCGTTTCGTAGATTGGCATATTTTATCAATCTTTAACCAGAAATGGCTGCAATTGACTGATTCGCCTTGGATACGACGGCAACTCTGTGGCGCTGTTGAACTTGCCTCCGTACCTTTTTGCTGATATTTTTTTCTCGGATTTGCTCGAAGCGTTGGCATCGGGTCTTGCCACCACCACCACTATCCGATTTTTCACGAACTCCGCAATGCCTATTGCCGATGGTTTTTTTTTAACTTGATCTGATTCCGGCAACTTGATGGCAATTTTGTTTCAAGTTCCGGTAAAAGTAGGATGTAAAAAATTCTAGTACAGGGCTCGAGTACTACTTGGTCCAATCTGATTAGTTGTATTTCATTGACACTACTCTGCGACTGAACAGAGCATACTTGCCTTGCCTTCAAGAAAATAATGATTGCGAGAGAAGTTTCACATATCTATTGTTAAATTTGATCTCTTCGACCCTTATAAATTTTTATGAGGAGCTCAAATTAAATAACTATAGGTTACAATTACAGACGAACGTTGATGAGCATCTCGATTCGTTGGTGAAAGGTTCTTCAGCACGTGTAGGCGAGCGTCGCCAAATCTTTCGGTAGGGCAATCCTATGAATTTGACGTCCTTAATCTCAACATGAACACAAACAAAGTTTATTCACTTCCAAAATCTTTATCAGTCTGATTATAAACACTTTTCAAATAACGCATGTCAAATGCAAAAGTTCGCACATGCAGAGCAACCGCTCGCTTGTTTTTATTTAGAGTTTTGTGACGTAATACGAACTCGCCTCACGATGCATAACTCGACTCCGCTTTTTATTGAGGTTTGACGGGAAATCACAAAAGTTCTTTGATGAAAAATTTTATTAGCCTTTGAAAAGTTTTGATAGCAAGCGAAGAATACAGGGAAGTAGTGAAGGCGTTGACAGAAATTTAAAAATATAGATCTTGTTCACGATTTTACACAGATTTGCGTTGGCCGTCAGATCAATAAAAATCAACTTATTGACAATAGACTGAAATAGGCCCATTTTGAAGAGCTATAATGTTCAAGCTTTCTGTTAAATTCAACAACGTCTGAATTCTTCAAGTATTTCAATATTTGGCTGCCAAGTTTTGTCTAGTTAATGAATCAAGTTTAACTCATCTTTCAATGAGAACTATGAAATGAGCGTAATCTTAAGAAAATCAATTACATTATATTTACTATTTACTAGATAGACGTTATTCGTAAAAAAAAACTTGAAGCAACCAACTTATAGACACCAACCAGAACAATTTTATTCACATACACATACATCAGGCACCTCCCAGTTATATATTCAATCCGCACCGTTCATCATTTACAACAGTCTTACATTACAGATCGTTGCAATGAAACAGAGGTGGCAAGTATGTGTCCGTAAATAGTCAGCTATGTACCATTGTTAAAACAAACCTACCCAAACGTATGAACGAATTAGTTGCCGTGCTTTGCATTATATACAGGTAACTCATCATCACTGACACTTTCTTTCGAAAAATAGTCAGGTGGCGCCGCTATTTCTTCAAATGGCTTATGCGACCAGTCTTTCTCTCGTACTTCAATCTCCTCAGAGTCTCGATTGACTATTACCAAATACTCGTACTCTGTAGCATTTTTGCCATAGTGATATCTGAAAAAGGCAGTTGCGATCAAGTCAGAGAGCCAGACACAGGCCAAAACAACCACACTTCCTGAGAGAATTCCGATAAGCAGCGGCAAAGTGAAGCTGAATAACGAGTGTGTCATGGAATTGAAAACACTTGTGTAGCTCTCATTACGACCATTTGAAATGCGAGAGTGCCGACTTTTTCCGTTACCCTCGAGGTTGTTCTTTTGCCCGGGTTGATCGGCCTGTATTTGTTGCAGATTAGTTTGTAATTGTGGTTGATTGACTGACGTCTGTGCTGACCAGGCAGAAACCAGAGATTTGGCTCTGGTATCCACATCTGCCGCCAGGGCCTTGATAGCACACCAATAGTTATTTTCGCATTTCTCCGTCTTGCCCATAGCACCTGTGGAGGAGCCAGACAAAGTGAGAACATTAACTGAGACACCACCGTCATGCAGACTCTCGACCTTTAATGTGCCATCACTTAACGCCCGAAGGTTCGCAACAACACTCTGCTCTTCCTTAGTAACACCATCCTCTAACGTGCTCATTAAAACCACCAGCGCCATGTCATAAGAATCTTGTTGCTCAGGTCTTACGCTTAAAGCAACATTTGCGACTAAATTGTCTCTAAGGGTGGTAGTTGTCATGGTCGAGTCAGTTTTTGGGGGTTCGGACGAATGGACATATGACAAAGAGGTGAAGGACTCGACCGAGGTCGGATCCAAAGGAATTCGAGTGTTTGAAGTTGATGACACAAGTTTCAACAGTTGAGGATCTATGACATATTCAAAAACCTAAGATACATTCGTAAGAATACTGAAAAAAAGTGAAAAAAAGATCAAAATAGTGTGTGCATACCATGGACGACCGCTTTTGAACAAGAAGGCTGCGCGTAGATTCTGCTAGTTGGGACAATTCATCACTAATTAAAAATAACTCGTCAGTTTTCGTTCTTTTCTATCAAACCACTAGAAGTGTCGCGAAACGTAAATTATAGCAAGAAAAAAAATCTTACTTTTGTACTTGTACAGTGAATCTGCTTTCAGTGCCAGTAGAGGAGCTCGAAAGGAATAGAGACTAGAGAAGCCTGTCAGAAATTGATTCCAAAGCAAATCACGGAAGTTACATACAGCGTTCGAGGCAGCAGCGCTCGAAGCCAGAGATGCCACCACAAATGCGCCTAGAAGCCACATCTTGAATTCAGCAAATATACGTGAAAGTCGATAGCAAATGTAAGAGGGACGCGAGCAGGTAGAAGAGAAAAAGCGTGGACAAAAAGATAATTAATCAGGCGTGATACGTTTCCAGGAAGAGATTTATGACGAGATGGCCTTCTTGTTTAGTCGCCACTCTCAGTCACAACTTACTGCCTTTAAAGCTTGTTTATGCGTGAGCCAATGCACCCCTTGTGACTGAATCGGTGCATAGACTAGTTTAAAATCCCGGTGGATCCGTACCCGTACCCTATAGAACGGAAGGCGGCACATGACGTCAACGTATTTTCTGTTTAGTTCTCCTTGTTCGGGAGGAGGCGTTCAATCGTACGTTCTGAGGATTTTTTTCTACTTTCCGAAGCGATATGCCTCGTGCGGTAAAAGGTTAATTAATCTATTGTAGCGTGTTTTATGTTATTGGGCAAAAGTGTACTAATAGAAAGTGTGCAGGTGTCTTCGTGGAATGGTATTGTAGCAGCAAAATCAGTCTACTACTCCGTCAACTAATACAACTATCATAGCGACCCGTCAATCAAGTCGTTAATTCTCAATTTAGACTCCAAGTCGCATAACATTATTGTGGCGGTATGACACCTGTTCTGCATTTTTACACCTCCTGACAGACTGAAATGAATTAGGATCTCGATGATGAGCATCTCGTAATTGACGAAAGAATGGTGGAAAGCGTAAAGCGTCAGCTGGACGCTCAGTTGGCTGAAAACACTTTCAACCCAGCGGAGTTGGAGAACATAACAGAAAAGAAATAATCTACCACTAGCAGTTATCAATCCAGATAGCTTACACGCCGGGACGGATTCATTGCTATGATGGCATAAATGATGCCTTACATCACCAAACTGTTATAAACATAAATGCTCCGCTTTACAGTGCTGCGATCGCCATAGTTACAGCTCCTCAGATTTTGATTTATGAGCATGCAGTTGACTTATGCATTGTATATACTGTCACTAAAGATTGTGTGCTGCTAAAAATCAGTAGCATATCTGCTATATAATTTGTGCATCCTAACTTTTAATTTTATTTGAGCATTTTGGTTTATATGTACTCTTCGAGTTTAATCTATAACTTGGCAAAGATGAAGTATTCTGGTTTTCGTCAATTTCGCCTGGACGTATATTCTCATCGTTGAAAAAACAGCACCTCAACCTCTTTGTAGTCACGTGATAAAAACAAGTATTCGAAAAGCAAAATCCTTAACTAACACCTCCCTCAATAAACAGAACCCCACCTCATACGATGGTACGTCTATTCAAAGTTGCGTTAAATTTAGTTGTTTTATGGATTGCTAATTTTGATGGATTTTACTAATTAGTTGCCTTTAACACTGCTAAATATATCACAAGGGCATCCGATGCTTGTTGAGCTGAAGAGTGGAGAAACTCTGAACGGACATTTAGTAAATTGCGATGCTTGGATGAATCTCACTTTAAAAGAAGTTGTTCAGACAAATGCCGTATGTATCATATCAGATGGAACTCATGAACGGGAACTTACTAATACTGGCTTGTTAGGATGGTACGCGGTTTTTCAGACTACCTGAATGCTACGTTCGTGGAAACAACGTAAGTTGACAATTTTTTTGTATGATGCCTGGCTAATAGGTTTGCAGATCAAATATTTACGGGTTCCCGATGAAGTCTTAGAAATTGCTCGCGAAAAGAATCAACAACAACGAGAAGAATCGCGTCAAAATAGAAACGCTGGATCAAACCAGGGAGGAAGAGGTGGATATAACAATCGGGGATACAATAATAACAACTCCCAACGAGGCGGTGGTGGGTACAATCGTGGTGGTGGTAGAGGAGGAATGTCGTCTGGTCGGGGTGGTTCACAAAATCAGTATCGCGGATCGAACAGAGGTGGCCGTGGCAGCTACTGATCGCCGTTCTATAGACAGTAATTTCTTCAAAGAGTCTTTTGTACATTAATGTATCATCTGGTGTTCTGGTGTAAGACTTTGTAATATATCCATGAAAAGTAAAATTACGCTCAATTACGTTTCGAGACTTGCGTGTTAATTTCATGAATTTAATAGAATCATAACAGCATTTAGCATTCTCTCAATAATTTACATAAAAGTACAGAAAAAAACGATCAAAAAAGTCTCCACACAAATAACCAAAGCAGACCCGTTAAAAGTAATTCGGCACCTTAATTAACTTACAATAACTTTTTGTCCCTCGTATTCCCGTCTAGTTGCGTCCTCGTCTTCCTCCTCTACCACGACCACCTCTGCCACGGCCGCGACCACGACCACGACCATTATCTCTTCGTTTCTTCTCACCAGACTCCTCATCATCATTTTCGGCTTTCCGCTTTCTCTTCTCATGGAAAGCATTGAATGCACTGAAAGAATATCCAATTTTTCCTCCCTTTGCTTCTAAATACTCCTCCTTAGGCATGATCTTCAATTCTTTCTCTTCAAACTTAAGATCCTTGTTGGCTTCTAAGAACTGCTTCGCGTCTTCTTCAGTTGCAAACTCAACAAATGCACTTCCTTCAAACTTTCTGGAGCTATCTCTCAAAAGTCGAACCTGTCGAACGCTAGTAGTGAGCTTCTCAAAGAAGGACTCGAGATCAAATTGAGTAGTTGGCTTCTCTTCGCCAAATCCGTCAACATATAATGACACCAAATCAATTTTCTTCTTCTCTTCCGGAGCAGGTGCGGTGATAGGAACCTTTCGTCTAACGTTCTTACCATCGGCATCAACTTCAAGTAATTCCTTGCTCTCACGAAGAGCAGAAACAACCTCCTCAATAGGTTGGAATCGACGCATACGCGCAAAGTTGGCAATAGTCGCAATTGGGACCCATCCTTCATTCGCTGAGGTAGCTTTCCATAAGAACTTGTCACGCGGCAAGTTTTGATCCGAGAAGTAAAACTCGACTTGCTTCAAAATCAACGCATGGTCAGAAGTAACAGGAAGAACAGACGCGTCAGAAACAATCTTTGCTTTCTTTGACGCTCCAGCAGTCTCGCTGGAATCCTTTTCTGTGGCCGCAGGCTTCGATTCTTCCTTAGCAGCCTCCTCAGTTTTCTCCTCAGAGGTCGCCTCAGATTCTCCCTCCTTGGTTTCAGTGGTCTCTTTGGCTTCAGAAACCTCATCAGTAACAGGCTTTTCTGAAGCAATTGGCTCTTCGGTAGGAGCGACTTCAGTCTCAGCAACTTTAGTTTCAGTGGGCTCTGAAATCACAGGCTGCTCCTCCGCAACTTTCTGAACCTCAGCTTGATCCGACATATTGAGAAATTATGGTATAGAAAAAAATGTATCTTATTTCTATACTTTGATGAGCTTAAGTTGGCTGAAATAAAGTAAAATTTTAATTTATTTCACTATTACTTAAACACTCCTCAATGAACTCAAACAAATTTTTCTCATTGGGAACACGCTGAAAAGGCGTGAAGATTTAGAGTTTCATTGGTTTGAACAAATTCGGCTCTCCACATTCTTTGCAGAGAACCATTTTTACGCTTCTATTTAACGCTTGGAAATGTGTTTTGGATCAATTATCAGTTTTAGATAGGGTTTTCTGATTAAAAGGAAAAAAAATGAATAAGCTTATTACTGAAAAAATGCCTTTTACATCTCATTTCAGACTAATCCAAGGCTTGTTAGTGCGATATTGTGAGCCTAAGACGGTTGAGAAACAGATTTATTGCCTTTATCAACAAAGAGAAGCGTGATTATTTGTGAAACACTACGAATCTGTATGCCGAATTATCTAGGTAAAGTCCATGAAAGTTTTTGATCGTCTCGATGATTGGATCACGGCTCGAGCTAAAGATTAGGTTCAGGAGGTGATGCTTCTTTACACTATGTATGTTCATGTCAAATAAGCAGTAGTCAAATGACTGAATTTTCTAGGATAAATCATTTGAAAATCGTTTTTTTCTGATGACGTAGATGATTTTTATAGTTAGGTGCTAGAGTAGTGAATGTAAAGCGAGCCGTATATTCTTGATTTGTATGAGCTGTCACATATTCCCGTTTGAGTAAACTCAAAATTACCCAGGCTCTTTCCAAATCGCCCTTTCTAATCTTGTTCCTTCCCCACCACAACTAGAGCAAAGCTTACTGAACACTGAATTTCATTCTGACCACTTCAATAATTTTTGCTTCGATATACTTTTAGTATATTGTATAGAATGACTGTACCAAGGTATATGCGACCGACCGCCTCTTCTGCGGCGAAGGCCGCGGTAAGAAAACCCACAGAACCCCGCAAACCGACTGTACGTATCAATTATCTATAAAATGCAGAGAAGTCATATAGAAAACTAACTTTGATTTTTTAGGCTATTGCATTTGGAAAGAAGCTGCCACTCGAGCTTTCCGACATCAAAAACCGTAAACCGGTGTTGGTTACGAAACAGACTGAACGGCCTGCTCCTGCAAAGAGATTAATTGAAGCTGATGCGAACGTCAAACTCCCTGAATCCAAAATCACTTTGAAACTAGAACAGGTTTCTACAGTTAAGACCAGTTTGAATGTTGGACATATTGATCTCAAGGCGTCTTTGAAGCCTAAACGCGTTTCTACAGCGAAAGCCAGCACAAATGGCGAACCTCAGGACATCAAGACTAATAAAAACACTGTACCTGCAGCTCAACAAGTATTTGCTGTCAAACGCAGTGCAAACCTCAAAATTCAAAATAATCAAGCTTCATCGAGACCCCAACGGATATTTGCTCTAAAATCAGCCAACTTAAATCTTCACGGCAAGTTTGATAATGCGAAGAGAAATTTGAAAGGAAAAGAACTTACAAAGGATATTCTACCTGAAAAGAAGATGCATGGTGTCAATGAAGCATATAATACTAAGATGACGCAGAAAAAGTTTACTGAAAATAAGACGATTATGAAACAAGCCACAACAATGAAAAATACCACAGATATCGGAAATATCCCGACCTCGAAGATTACTCCGACTTTGAAAGATACCACAATCGTGAGAAATGCCCCGATTATGAAAAATGCAACAGGTAGTAATGCAGCCACGGGGAACACACCAACTGTGAAAAATACTACAATCATGAGAAATGCCCCGATTATGAAAAAGGCAACGGGTAGCAATCCAGCCACGGACATAGTGACTGTTGTTAAACATAAGAAAAATGCGAAAGCTTCTAGTAAAGGGTCGAGCACCTCAGCTATCGGTGTGCAGAAGCTCAACGCAACAACTAATACCACAGAAAACAAAAAAAAGAAAGATACCAAGACTAGATTGAGCACTTGCAAGCCGCAACCGGCACTGAAGCAGCCAACTTCTTTGAATAGCAAGGCCTTAGCAGATTCTCATTCTTCTGTCGCAAGACCAGTTAAATATCGCAGTGGAACTCCTCGGTCTGTGTCCCAACTCTGCTCTCAAAACAAAGCTGGCGATTTGAAGAAGGCTTATGCATTTAAGACTCAAACGAAAAGCTCGAGCTCTGCAGTCTCTCAGGTAAGCACGCGAAAGTGAAATAGCTGTATAGTACTAACCTGTGACACGTTTTAGCCATCGCCTGCAAAAACGAAATGTTCTACTGCTTCTGCAGAAGCTGCCACTCAACAAAATGTCAGTACTCAAACCGCCATTCAAGAATTTGACAAGCTTCCATTTGATGCATTGTGCCTTGCACAGTTAATCAATGTATATTGTCTGTATAGCTTTTGTTGTGATAAGTCCGCAACTATTGATGCCTCTGCGCCTAAATTTGAGAACCTGAAACCCGATCAATCGCTATTTATCGCAGCTACTTTTTCGATCGAAGGGTTTGACACAGCTGCCACGTCTGCCCACAAAGAATTGGATTCAGTGTCTGAAGAGTTGGAGAAACTCAACACCGAAATCCACCCTCGAGACTTATCTGAAGAAAAGATCAGAAAGATAGAAGGTGGCACTGCTTTATGCAGTTTGATAAACATTGATCAAACACACAGGACTGATCTGGAATCGGCAGCTACTGAGATTCGCTCATCTTCTGTTACTGATGTTTCTGTTACTGATACCATCACCCATCAAGATTCTCTTATACCTATCTGTGCTGATTCCTGTCCATCTGTACCATCAACTGTTAATCAGTGCGAGGAGCTGTCACCTTCATCACGCGATATAAATATGTCTGTGTCTGTGAACGAAAACGCCTGTGTACCATCTCATACTACTTCTGCATCTATATTTCACGAGAAATCTGTATCAAATGAAGCGATAACGTTCACAACTGCTAATACAGATCCATTTTGGGATGATTTGTCGGTTAGTGGCTCGATGGTATCAATTACGTTCAACATTGTGGATTATGCTGACCAGAAAACTTGTGGCTCTACTAATCACGGAGAGGTTCCGCGAAACAAAGAGGCTACAGAAGCTGAAGGACAGATTTCTGTTGATATTTCCGAAAATCCTAATGTAAATAGCGTTATTAAAGCCGTAGAAGCTGAAGAGAAATCTCATTTAGAAGCTACAGAATGCGTCGTTGTGCACTCTAGCTATAAGAGTGAAACAGTTCAAATTGCGTCTATGCTTCCATTGAGGAAGATACAACAAGGGAGAAAGAAGATGACGCCCATGATGCCCGAAATTATGCATATAATAATGTGCAGGACAACTCTAACTATGCTCCATATTATGGCAACAATTATACAATTGCAAATAATATGATTTACTGGGCTTCACCGCAGATCTATTATGGAGCTCATCCCGGATATATGCTTTTATACTATGATAGTAATTATACATCTTTCAACGCCGACAAGAGTGATTGCACAACCAAAAGTAACATGGCTAACTATGTGCCAATGATGTATGGGCTGCAGATTGCTGGACATGCGATGGGTTCATATGAGCAATGGCCTCAGGGATATTATGCCAATCCTTCTAGTTTGGATCCCGTGTCTTCTGAAGAAAAGCCGCGAGTTGAGTCGGCTACTCAGCCTCATGAAATCATTTCAAAATTAGACTCTACTGAAAATAGTGGCGATTCTTCCTTGCAAATTGGCGGGTCGTCATTAATCTCACGAGACAATTCGGCATCAACCACTAGTAGCGACAAAGAAGTTTTTGTTTGGTCAGACTATGATTACGAAGAAGATACTGCCTCATCTACCGCTGCAGATTCGAATCAGAAAGGTAGCGACGAGCCGACAAAAGAAAAAGACTGCGAAGAAGAGTCAGACTCGATGTATAGAAACGGTTTCAGAAAGGGAACTGCAGCATATAGATACCATTTTGGGGGAATCGGAAAAAGCCGATTGAGTCAGTGTGATCATGAAGTCGACGACGATTCTAAAGAGAGCCTTAAAGAGTCTGATCGATATGGGGGAATTGATATAGGCGCGAACCCGAATAGCTCTTCTACTAAATCTAATAGCGTCAGTGGCGATACTCATCAATTGAACCCAAACGAGCAATCCTCCCATGATGGTGAAAGCATTTTGTTCTCTGAGGAATCGCAAGATAAAATCTCGACAAATGGGGTTTTCGATTTAAGCCATCGGTACACCCGCTATCCCCCTGATATAGAATCAGATATTCTTGATCGTGCAGAGAGACGGCAATGGTATGAACATTACCATGGAGAGGACTTACATAAAGAAGTTGTCTTGGATCAGTTTTGCAAAAGTATTGAACAAAAGTGGTGTGACGACTGTGCAGCAGCGGAGATCAAACTTGTATCAGTCGCCTAATACAGTAACAACGAGGACTACATCTAAAGTTGTCCTTTTTGTATTGATGTGTGGTGGTAATGATTCTTGATGTTTTTGGATTTTATATGTTTATTCCTGTTAAATGACCTAATGTATTAATATTGTTACTGTTCTGTTTCTTTGTGTATCCTTGTTTTAGACTTATATGCTCTTATTACTACCAAAAAAAAAACATAATGATTTAGTAAAATGACATTTGATAAAAATGAAGATGAGGATCATGCCGCAAAAAATCCTTTGGGAACCTCCGCCACATAAGGTCTGCCAATTCTAACCACCATTTTGCCCGTGTAACCGCTACCACTTTTGACTTTACTGAAAAGAGCAAGCACTTCGTCCTTGTTTTTAAAGTCAACTACTTCGCCTACAATGACCTTTATCTTTTTCTCTGTAAAGAGGGTTGCCAGTTGGTTGAGCACTTCTTTGTTTCCAGGAACCATTTCAGCATGATAATTTACTGAATATCTCCACGCTCTTAAATTACAAATAGCATCACTCGCTTTTAAAATATACTGGAATATTTTTGGAACTTGGGGATACAATTCTTGAATTCTTATCAAATTTGGAATTGCTGTGATTGTTGATATGTCGCCGCCTGGTCTGATGGTGTGAAGGTACGAGAGTGGAGAACCAACTGTGTCAAATAGGAAATCCACCGATTTCGGCGGAAGCGCCTGAGTAGGATTGGTTTTCTTGTAATCAATTACTATAAAGAAGTTAGATAATTTACACGCAGACATTTGGTAATTTGAAAGTGATTCTTACTTTCATCAACTATGCCTTCTCCTAAAAACTTAGGAATAAGATCAACTTTACTTGTAGAGACTGAGCAGATCAATTTTCCGACTCCAAAAACGTTTTTCAGAAGCATACAAGCGGCTGCACCAGTCGCACTTAAGCCACTTGTGACAAATGCGGTTTTTCCTTTCAGCCAGTCTGTACCTTCTTTTTTGCCTTCAACCGCGTGCATAATCGATACCATAGCCGTTGTGGAAGCTAACGGAAGCGCGGCAGCCTCTTCAAAAGTCATGCTATCTGGTTTCCGTGATAAATCAGATACGTCACAAACAACATACTCCTGAAATGAGCCACGACGATTTAATGGTAAGTCGGCAAATACTGCATCGCCATACGAAAATTCCGTGACATCTTTACCAACATGCTCCACAACTCCGCTTACATCAAATCCAATTGGTGCAGGGAATCTTAAGATCAGTTAGTTTTCAAATATTTCAAACCACACGCATTAAACCATCCCATACTCACTTTTCAGGAGCAAATAGTTTAGCAATTCCAGAAGCCAGCTTCCAGTCGACGGGATTGATGGAAGCGCAGTAAACTTTGATCAGGACCTCCGTTGGGCCGGTTATCTCTGGTTTTGGCACGGTTTGGAAAACAAAATTTTCAGGTGTTGTGTATCTAGTAAATACCAGCTGTTTCATTGTAGCAGGCATCTTGCGATGATATTTTTCTTCAGTAGAATTGATAATGGCTTCGTGGATACAGAAAGTGTGGAGAAGTCATACGTTAAAAATTGGTTAATGCGCCGCTCGGCGATTTCGCGCCCTAATGTTGCGCCGCAGCTTGAGAGATGACGTGAAGAAATGTTGAAAACTATGGGATTGATCATATAACTCCACTGTAGGTGAAAAACTCAAAGTCGGTCATCTGTGGAGATAGTATTATTATTGACAGAATGAGTTTGCTGTCAGAAAGTGGTGATCACTGAACTGCACAATGCGTAATCAGTTGTTCTAGTCTGGCGACATACACCGGCAATTGAAATCGATTGAGGGTTGTAGCACCCAAAACCTCAAGCGTACTAAAAGTTGGAAGTTTGCTGTTGCAAAAATCAGCGTTCAAATTAGACGTCTCTGTATATGTTGCAATCAATGTTGAGAGTAAGATCTGAGAACAATTTATTACAACAATTTGAGTTTTGCGGCGCTACCCAAAATTCGGAACTTGTTCATGATCAGGGGTAGAATTAGCAGATTGACCCAATTTAGCGCACAAGCACAGATCCGATCAAATCAGATTTGTGGATGGCCACAAAATTATCATCGAGCTTAGAGTGCGTCTAAGCCTTTATGTTCCTAACCAGTTTTTATGATCTGGCTTTCAAAGTAAGTTAGAATTGCAGTTGTAGCAGAATTCGAACGCACTGTGTCAGCAACTCGGTGCGCGTGATCACGGGCATTAATGTAACACCGAAGTCTGTAAGCCTGCCAAAAACACCAGAAAGCTTCAACAGTGCAGATCTGGAATTATGCGTCATAGTGAATTGTGGTGTTCTTGCTTCACAATTCTGCTTATTATAACTAAAGTGCTAAAAACAAATGAGTATAAGGTGTATCCTCACTCTTGGCGCTCAGATTTCTTGTACTTGATAATCTTAGCTTCAAGCTTCAAGCCGGATTATCTTAATTTCAAATCGGAATAACCATCGCCTGGTTTTTAATTTATGATTCATTAAAGCCCTCTGAGAATTTTCGAATGCTTCCAGTTACATTAGAAAGCGTACCAGTATTTTCGATGGCATTTTGAGGAGTGTAGTATAATCATATGTGGTCATTCTGTAACCACGTCTCCGTTCCTTGCTAGACGTCAAATGATCAATCCAAGCTAAGTTTTTCCGCACTATGCCTCTTTTTTATCATCACAACTATAAAATTCAACTGCTCCTGTAATATACCAAGCCTATTTAGCTGCGTTCAACACAATTAAACCGAGCGCCAATCATAGATATTATCACTGTCAACGTAAAATGACTCGCTGCCACGAGGTCCGGCCGCATTGCGTCTTGCTTCGGAGTAGGGTCAGGGCTCAATTATCGGCGAAAACGAGACCTAAAACTCCGGAGTCCGCAAGTCGTGCGAGCGCTCGCGATTTCTAGTTTACCTGGTTGTGTTGACGCTGTCGATCAGGTAACTGTTGCAAATCGTTTTCTGCATTTTAAGAAGCTATTAAAAACTGAGGGAGTCTGTGGAATTGAAATATGCGATCATTTGCGTTGACAGAGCAGACAACTTCCTCTCCGGGGAATGTTTCGATGCCTACTTCGGCGTTGCGCAGCGAACCGCGAGCAGTGATGAAACCACTTGCAATAGGAAAGAACGACGAAAAATTAGGTAGACTGCAGCGTGGTCTTGTTAGCGAGGAGCTATATGTTCAGCGCAGTGAGAGCGAGAGTATAAACAATGAACGGAGTGCGGAGACATCTCCCCAAGAACCACAAACAGATGCCGGAAATCATACACAACATAGATCAGAAGCTTCGCCGCCAGCACAATTAACGAGTCAAAGAGCATGTACACAGTGTCAGAGGCATAAAATTAAATGCGTATTTGAAGGAGCTGGAGCGTGTGTACGATGCGCAAAGAAAGGATTTGTTTGTCATATAGCCCCGCGCAAGAAACGTGCTTCAAAGAAGTATAATCCTGATTCGGATCAACTCTCTTCGGATCACTCAATTATGGCTGGTAGTAAGCGTGTTAGAGATGAAGACGAGCATTTTGAAAGACTTCGGGTACGGCAAGCTACGGAAGATCATGGAGGAATGAGCGCTTTGGCTGTCGCAGCGTCTACAGCGACCAGTGCTGCTGTCGTGAACAGCAATTCGACAAAATCAAATGTCCCTTCTTGGCTTTCAGGTGATATTGCAAGGCTATCAGCTCCTATAAGATCAACAAGTCTTGCTGAATCTATGACACAATCTACGATATCTCCCTGTGAGCCACACTCAATATACTTGTCATTTTCATTTGTTTGTCCCGATTTGGTTCGTACAATGATTGATTTGGGTGGTTATCCTTCTCCGCGAAATAAGCAGCCAAGAATTCGTTCGCTTGTGGATGCACCAACGGGATCGGTGTATGCTTTAACAATACCAAATGACGCTGTCGCCGCGTCAAGATATAGTACACCTGGTGCATATGTAGATGATCCACAGCTATCAGAGTGGAGAATGCAATATGCAGAGATTTTGTTGGATATTTATTTTTCAGAAATCAATACTTTCAGTCCAATTGTTTACAGAGAAAATTTCATGAATGCGTTCGCTGCAGGAAAAGAATCACCTATGTTGCTGCTTGCAATTATGGCTTCTGCTATAGTCTGTAATCCAAACATGAGTTTGGAAGAGTGCCGAATAATACAATCTAAAATGATACAGTACCTTTTGGCTAGATATTCGTTCAAACTGATTATACCATCTATCGATTCAATACAGGCCTTTTCGTTAGTAGCAGATATTGTAACAGACCGTGCTATGTTGATGCCACATGCTGCTATCGTGGGAGGAGCAATCGAACTCAGGTTGCATCTCGATTGTTCAGAATGGGATATACCAGTCTGGGAACGTTCACTTCGGAAAAGTCTTTGGGCATCAATAATGATCAGGGATGCGTGGACATCCATTCGATTCTGCGGTATACCAAAAGTCCACGGAGATTCATATAACATACCGCTACCTACGGCGGATGAATTGATGCCGTTAGTGATTTTACCTTCTGGTGATGAACAAGAAATTCTACGAGCTACCAATAAGATAGAAGGATTCATTAAGACGGCAAAAACTAGCGTTGTGTTACTTTCAGCAACAAGTTTATTATATCAAATACCCGGAGTTCAGCTTTCTAAGAAGACTAGTGTTTCATCTCTATTCTACTTGGTCGAGACTCTTGAACAGCGGTTAAGTCAAATATTCACCAAAGATGAAAAGAAAGCTGACGAAAAAGTAACTGAAGCTGATCTTTACGCTGACATATTTAAACAATTCACAAGAATAGTTATATACGCTGTTTTTCTTCCTCATCGAGATAAAGACGTTAAAGTGGATCGATTTATGCTTGACTTTAATACAAGATTTTTGGAAGCAATTGCTGGATTAACTGTGACTATCAGCAAACTGAAAACGATCAAGCGAACGAATGTTTGGCCACAATGGGCAAGTCACGCGGTAATACTTACGATGTTTTTACTTTATGATGGATGTTTAACGTCGATATACAAATTCTTTGAGGATGAAAGACGATTAAGCGGAATTGTCGCTACTGATAATGTCATGCTGCGAGAAGAACTTCGAAGGAGAAGTCATTTGATATCAGAAATGCTGAAGAAAGAGCATTTCTCGTCGTTACTGCTTGAAAGTAGTTGCAATTTGATGCGAACTATGGCAGAATTTGCAGATAAGTGGGCGCACTCTAGAGAAATTTATCAAATGCTGTTACGAGTCACGCAATCTTTAGGATTGGGAGATATTATTGATGCGCCTGGTATGGCATGGTTTAATGAAGCAACTCTACTTATGCAGCAGCATCAAGAGCAGCTGGAGCAGCAAAGGCAGGAGCAGACACAACAATCGCAAAAGACACAATCTCAGCAACAACAGTCTCAGCAGCAAGAGAATCAGCAGTCTTCGCTGCGTATGCAAAATCTGTTGTCGCAGCGCCAACATATGATGGATCTACAAGGGGCTTCACAACAATCTGACCAGATGCGGCCAATGTTATCACAGTATACGCCAGACATGCAAGGTGGTAATATAGCAGGAACGACAGCATCAGCGGGCCCTCTATCGGGTCTGGCGGCTGCACAGACGCAGCAGATACCACCAGTATTTCAAATGACCAGAAATGGTCCGTATTATGCCGGTAATCCAATGACACCAACTACGAATGATTCAATTGAGAACGGACAGAAAATGCCGCAGAAACCGGCAACACCGGGCACACAGGCACAAGTACATGCACAGGCACAGGCACAGGAGGCACAAACATTAAATGGGTACGATGAGGTGCATGCAAATGGACAGCTTAATGATGTTGGAGATGAAGCAACGATGAAAGCGGGTAATGTAATGATGTCAGCACAACCGTTTGAAGAGCTGTTCAACACTTTACAAGGGAGTTTTTTCGATGGGTTTTGGCACGGGGATTTCGTTTTCTAGGAGTATTGTTTTCTACGGTAAGTGTGAAAGATGCGATGCAGTGTTGTGAGGGGTAACTAACTGGAAGCTTAGGGGTTCTTTTGCAGGTTAAGGAGTGATTTAGATATGTAAAATTAGTGATATGACCAGGCGAGTAATAGATCAATAGATTAGTCGAAAGCCAAAAGACCGAGTAGTTACCGAGGCACAGGCGTAATGATGACATAATGAGGTCTCAAAGGGGAAGGAGGTACGGCGAGGCAACGCTCAGACGCGAGACAACTGGATGAGCTGGCTGGCTGAATGCGTCTTCTGCTGCGCACGTGGACGTAAGTCGCAAGGGTTTTTGTGATCAGATTACGCCTACGCGCAATCAAAGCAGCGTGAAGGGCCGGTGACAGCATCCGTTTGGCAATTTACTAGTTCGAAAGAGGGCGCAGCCACCGGGAACAGCTCAAACAAACTCGGCAGCAGGACGCAGGCGGATCATAACAAATGCTGGAGATAGTTAATTATTTTTTCTTCATACAAAGGGGTCGCTTATCGGGCAAGCGTTGTCTTTCTGGGGCATTGAGGCTGAGGCTGGGGCTGGGGCTGTGGGGTGGCTCTGCAGAGGCGGGGCTCGTACTTAGTGAGTGCTAGTCTTGGCGCCAGGTAGCGCGGGATCGAAATTGCTGAGTTGCTGCTGTTCGCGGCCCTTTGCTAGGAAAAGGCGTTCTTGGGTTTGTCCTCTGCTTTCTTTTCTGCCTGCGTCTCACTCGTCTCCGCACTTGTTCTCGACTCTGCGGTGTTCTCTCTCCCCCTGTGTTTGTTCTGCGCTGTCAAAAGTACCAAACCAAGTCAATTGCTGCCTAAGCTAAACCGGGCTCTCTACCTATAATTAATGCGTTCTGATCGTCGAGCGAGTCCGCTGTATCTCTCCGCTCGCTCAAACGCGTTGCACTTCTACGACCCGTCGCCTCAGCGACGACATCTCCTTACTCCAGACCACTTCCCTCGACCCTCTCTTTCTGCTTCTTCGCGGTTGCAAGGTCCTTATCCTTCTTCCTCCAGAAATCCAGCTACCAATGCTCGTACTACTTTCTATCAGCTCTTCGCGGACGAGTTGAGCGTAGCTGCTGAGCTCTCCATCCTAGATGCTGCTTCATCTCCTGCTAAGCCTCCCAGCCCGCCACCAAGCACTCGTCCTCCTTCTTCTTTCTCTTCTTCATCCTCTACGAATTCCTCTTCGTCCTCTGCAAATTCCTCGTCTGCTTCACTACAGAGGCCTGCTGCTGTGTCTTATCGCTCATTGCTAGATCTCGACGAAGCACCCGTTGCTATTTCTGACGATTCCTCTTCGTCAGCATCAGAGACATCAGATTCTTCTGACGACGAAGATGACGTGGTCGAATGTGTCTCTACTCCTTTCCCGCGTGCAGCTTCTGTAGATCGCTCTGTTCTTCCACCCCCTTTGCCGTACACACGTTCGCAACCTGTGGCGTCTTCAGGTGCCTCAATTCGTTCTTTCAGATCAAGTCTGTCAGCTCGCCGTCTTCATCCTACGCCCAAAAGGGCTCCAACTTTGGACTCTTTGCCTTTAGAGATTTTGGATGAGATTTGCTCCTATCTGCCACAAAAAGCTCTGTTGGCTTCGGTATTGACTTGCAAGAACTTGGCTTGCTCTGGATACGTCTTTTTGTACCAGCAGCCAATTTTCAAGTCAACATATCGCTTCGCACAGTTTGTCAGTGTCGTTACTCACGACCGTACTCTTGCATCTTATGTTCGTGCTTTAGATCTTTCTGAAGTTGAATGCGGAATTCAAGGTGAAGTGGTCCTTGCAGGTTGGCGTGATTGGAAATATCGGTCAGAGCCCCTTTATTGGACTAGAAAACACAATCACCATCATCATTCCAAACGAAAGCGTGCTAATACCACTGGAGAGCTGCCAACACCTCCGCCTGTTGCTGCCACTCAAGAGTCGTCCTCAAGCAGTAGGCCTTCTCTCAGACGCTCTTCTTTGAGTTTTTCGACACCGAGTCAAAAAGCAAGAAAGCATATTCATGCATATGCGTTAAATCAGCAGCAATTGCAGCAAGCGCAACAACAGCAGCGATCTCGTCAGAAGCAAATCACTGCCCAACATTCAGAAAGCCAACAAAGTGGTAAGAAAGATGCTTCAGTCGCTCAGCATCCGCTTCAATCGCCACTGCTTCGTCAATATGCTCTTTCTAAGGATGTTCCTTTGGGCGCGGTTTTACACGTTTTGCGTGCCTGTCCCAAATTGCAGTTTATCGATTTGTCCAATCTTCCATTGGCGGCTGACTACTATGTAGCTTCTCGCAAGTATAAGCCTACTGCATTCACCAACTTACTTTTTGTCAGCGACGTGCCTAAAAGTTATACTTGGAGACCGGAAGAGACGGTGCACATTCTTCCTCATAGAGAGCTTGTGAGCGCTCTTCTTGAGCTACGGGAATTGCGTGAGCTAAAGATGAAAGGTCTTGTTTGGATTAACAAGCAAGTCGTCCATCGAATTGTGGAACACGAGCGACTGCGTGAAACTTTGAAGTATGTTGATTTTGAGAATTGTGGTATGAGCAGAGATAAACCATGGGCAAAAAGTGGGAAGGTTGCGGAAATTGTGAAAGCACTGGAAATGGAGGAGTAGGTCTGGTCGTGATGTTTTATTTACTATATTTTTCTGGACATTTTATCAGAAAATTTTAAGGTTTGAAGGTATCAAAACATTTTAAGTTTGTATTGTGAGTATTTTGTCAGTCTCTTTGTTTTTTGACTCTCGTTGTTAGTGCATTTTTTTTTGCATGGAAATAGGTGTACCTCATTTGCTGTATGTTTCTTTGCTGATAGACTGTCTGAAGAAAAAAGAACGAAAAGTATGTCTGGATTCCAATTTCAAAAAAGATAATAAACTTATTTTTTCATTTGTCCGTGTTGATGACACCATCTTAGTCGGAGTCGGATCAATTAGAGGTGGTAGGAGCTGGGTTTCTGCGAAGCGTGCGGCTTAATGATGACGTTGGTGTCTACATAAATTGATGTGACAGCTCTTCTGAGTGAGTTCTACAATTGATACTCAAATTTCTGAATACGACTTTATTTGCTTCAGTTTTAAATATGTCTATGAAGCAACTAGTGTATCCGAAATATACCACACCTGAAAACTATGTAATTCGGGAGACTTCGATTCCGAAGATTCAGAATCCCAATGAGATTTTGATTAAGGTTACAGCTGCGTCTGTGAATCCTGTTGATGTGAAGCGCGCAGCTGGCGTCATGAAAGCAGTTGAAAAGAGCCCGTATGTTTACAAAAATTTACTCTGCATAAAATAGCAGTACTAACTTAATGCAGAATGCCTTCAAGAATTGGATATGACGTTGCCGGTGTAGTTGAATCTGTGGGATCAGCTGTGACAAAGTTGAAAGTTGGCGACTCAGTGTACGGTCGTGTACCCGAGCAATATCGAGGAACTTTCCAAGAGTACGTTGTTGTTTCTGAGACATCGGTTGGACTCAAGCCTGAATCCATGTCTTTTGAAGACGCTGCAGCTTTGCCGCTCGTAACTCTTACGTCTGCGCAATGCTTCAGCAATGTTGCTAAAAGCAAGGGCGCAGATTGGTTCAAAGGTAAAACGGTTTTGGTACTTAGTGGATTGAGTCCTACCGGTGCTGCTGCATGTTGGCTTGCTAAAAACGTGTACGGTGCTGGAAAGCTCATCACAACTGTCTCCACGGCCAAAGTTCCTCTGGTACCCAAATTACTAGGAGAAGGTATTGTTGACGAAATCATCGATTACAAAACCCAGGACATAAAAAAGGCTATTGCTCCAGAAAGTGTTGATTACATCTTCGATCCAGTCGGCGGATCACTTGGGTACTTGCATTTGATGAAAAAGGGTGGAGCGATCTCATCGCTCTTGGCCCCATGTAGTGCGTCAATGATTCGCACAGCAATGCCAGAGTTTCCCTCATGGTTTGCTTACATGCTTGGTGCAGCCAAAATGCTTTTTGATTTACGAGCCAAACGGTACGGCGTGACTTTCAACGGTGAGTTTCTGATCCCCGACATTGATTCTTTGAACCGTGTATCGACTTGGTATACCGAAGGTAAATTGAAGGCTTTGATTGCAGAAGTGGTGCCTTTCTCAGACGAAAAGAAGGTTAAAGATGTTTTCTCTAAAGTAAAGGCTGCTAGCGGGTATACCGGAAAGATGGTTGTAAGAATTGATCAGTGAATGTTTTGTGCTCTGTGAATATATTTTGAGTTTTAGTTTTTGGTGTCGTGTTTATATTTATGTATGCAAAACCTTTAATGATATACTTTTAAGACTAGTGAACTTTCTTATAACTATCTCGAAGCCCCAAATTTGTAGTAAACTTTCCAAACAGTAACTTTGCAATTCAGGTGTTGCGAAATACCGTCCATGAATTAAATGATCTGTCCACTGGCAATATTAAGAAATCGCGAGATTTTTGATATTGTGCTATAACATAAGTCAGGCAGCAACTTTGTATTTAGTGCATTTATAACATGATTCTCATTATGCCAAACGCTTATTAAACATTCATAATTGTGACTAAATTCCGCTGTTTTAACGAATTCCAACAGAAACAGAACCCTTTTCATTGAATTAGTACAAACCTGTTTCAAATTGCTAATGATACCGTTCTAGTAAACTCAGATAGCTTCATTTCGTACCGATACTGAATTCCTCGGGTTCTGTTTCACTTCAATCTTGTGAAGTTAACATATCAGTATGTTATTGACTTTTGCGGAATGCGAAATTGGTTTCTAAAAGAACTGGAGATCACAAACGCGTTTACTGTAGAGCACTTATATGACGTCAATATGCACGTAATCGACAAGCTACCTTCAGAATACAATCTGTCGGTTAGAGAAATAATTCTGATTAAGTTCAAGTTGTCAATTGAATCAGTAAACACTGAACGAACTGCGAATGAACTCTGAACAAATTCAGAGCTCGCAAGCTTCCATACAACTCTGAAAGATTTTCAAAAGCAATTTGTAATTGTTCATAACTCTCGACCAACTGTTGTCCGAGAACAATAGCGCACTTTTATAAGCTCGTCATATCATTAGTATCAAAAGCTGAAACCATTATTGTCCTTCAATCAAGATGTACTCTTGAATAATTATCGTCTGTACTACACAGTCCATCACATTTATTGTCTCGGCCCTGAATTGAGGTTCCCGTTAAACTAGCTTTCTTTTGAGCAGCTAACGATAAAACGTTAAAAGCATAAACTTTCCATCAGAGCGGAAGCGGCTGAACACATACATTAGCGTCCGCATTGTATGTGCGATCCTATTAAACTTTACTTTGAGAACAATAACAGATCCGAGTTTCTCACTTTTCGCGCTCTACGGAATTTCTCGAGATTTAGGGAGAACTTTACAAGCTAATAGCATATATATTTAAGAAACTGAGATCAACGCAAAATTATACATTAGTTATTAAGTAGCTATTAAACCGCAAATTTGGAACGCCATTAGAAAACACAAGCGAGTAAAACAATCCAGTCGCGAAACTCCATAGCACCTTCCACTAAGAACGTCCATTCACCACCAGTCGTAGATAGCAATTCTTCCACAAAGAGCCAATGGTACTTTTACAAAAGAGAGTACCTAAAAAAAATAGCTAGACAGTTTCAATCTTTTATACCAGGGTATAACTGGCTGATTCTTAGTTTCCGTAGCATTATCCAAGGAAGGCGGCGATACGGAGGCTTTGTTTTCGCATTTCGCATTTTGCTGTTTTTTCAAAGCCTTTGCAAGTTTGTCTGCTTTGATGTAGTACGTTTTCGTCAAAGAGTCCGGAAGAACAGCTTCATCGTCAGAAGAGTCATCTTCAGTCTGATCAAGTTCTTTTTTTGCTTTGTCATTATAATCTACTCCACAACGAAACTCAGGAGGTAAATTCGACGTCTTAACGCATCCACCATAGAATAATTTATCAGGACCGTAGAGTTCCGTAACTGGACAAGTCAAAACGTAGTCTGCGTCCATTAGATTTGCCTCAAAAACAGTAAATAAAAATCCTAAATTGCCGGTTGTTGAAGAGATCTTGTAATAGTTCTAGTTTGAATTCCAATCAAAACAATGCGGGATCTGACCGCAGCCTGAGCTGATCTTGATAAGGAGAAGTTGTAATAGGAGGATTCAGTTCAAATACGTTTAACCTTTTCAAAGAAAAAGTTGCTGAAAATGTAAACGTATGAAGTAATTTTAGTTGCAAGAGTTCGATACAAACTTGATTCTTTGAACAAGTTGTGTGCAAGCAAAATTGCGTGCAAACACAGGATATTACTAGATGAGTTAGTTTATATTCGACTGGAAGCTGAACAACTCACAAGATTTGTCGATAAATAAAAATATAGTAGTTAAGTTAGTTGTTCATAAGACTATTTGAAAAATGAAGGAAACAGGAATTAAGAGAGGAAGTGGTTGTAGAGTTGAAATAGGCGGATCCACGATCTTTAACTTTGGAGGGAACTACTTTGTCTCTGATTAAGCTCTGCAAAAGCAAGGGAAGAGGGGGCGACAAGCCTGCGTGTCTCTATTACCTTTACAGCAATTGTACCACTGCTTTTTGGACGCAAGACAAAGTCATGCGTAAGCTGTAAAGTAGCCATAACCAGACTTGCGAATTTCCGCATCTGGATCAACGTAGGTCTCAGATTTTGAATCGATTGTTCTGTGCGCTCTGCATTCGGTGGGCGAGCGAACGTTTGTCCCCTGCTTTAATTAATTAATTTATTTAGAACTTCACGTGGGTTTAATCATGGCTCGGCTACAAAACTCTCAAACTCTTGTTTGTTTTCTCATTATTTCTTTGTTACTGTATCATTCTTTTTCCTGTTAAAAAGTGACATCAAAAGCTATACCAGATCTATCGCCACGCAAAAATACACTAGTTTAAACATAATTGATAGAAAAAGCGCCATACTCCTGATTCATCCATAAAAGCCACATATTAATACATTCAAGGAGTACCAGGTACATCCCTACAAAAATTTTTCCGCAAATATCAATACAAAAAGTATTCTTTCTTCAAAATGCAAAACACAAACCATAGCGTAGTCTAGCAAGAGAGGAGAGAGAAAGGGATTAGTTCTTAGTGCTAGCTGCTTTCGGTGCAAATTTGTAGATCTCTAATCGTTCTTTCTGCGCGTGAGAAACAAATGATTTCGGTCGCGGAAGATCAAATCTTTGTGCATCCGGACCCGGTGTTTCAAATAAAGGAGAGAATCGAGTGATTGAACCTTTACCTGTACGGTTTTGTCTTGCGTCATGCGTACAGTAGGGAATTTTTGCCGGCGGCAGCGGCGTGATCCTCAATGATGCTGCAGGTGTTGTAGCTGCCGTGGTTGATGTTTCAACAGAGCTGCGAGTGAATGCTGGCGAAATGCTCAGAGTCGTACTTAATGATGCAATTGAGGTGCTCGTCTTATGAGATCTCAAGCCCTTCATGGGAATTGGCGAAGTTCGCGATCCATGATCCGCAAGACTGATTTTTGATGAACTGGTCGTCATCAGAACATTGTCTAGCTCACTTGTTGAAAAATCTCCGATAGTCAAAGTAGAGTTTTGGTCAATCAATGGCGAATTAGCTGTGTCTTTGACCCGGTAACATCTCTTTTGATATTGATAGTCGGCATTTGCTCTTGGAACTCTTGTGCCATCTTTTAAAACAATAGCCCCAAAACAATCGCGTTTTGGTAAGTTAGAAGACGGAGCTGTGAAGTAATCTCCAACCACAGGATTTAAAATATCTTCTAAACCACCATGCACAGGATTCCAATTCACCAAGTTTGACTCTTCGCGATCTTCGTCATCGTTTGGCAGACTCTCAAATCTTGTGTGCTCTGATCCGTTCCTTGAATTAATGAACTCTTCATTTTCATAGACAAATGTCGCGACTAAGCCTGGATCAAATTCGGGCTCGTTAAGCGTAAAACAGAACATTCGTAGTAAAGAGCGAAATAATCTTAAACAGAAATTTGACGATGGTTTCTTTTTGCGTCTGCGACCGCGCAAAATACAAGATAACATCAAGTTAAGCGTTTTTGTTACGATCAAGATTTGAGAGAAAAAAAGTCGAAGATTGGGGAAAGTGAAGACTTTAAGGGATCAAGAGACAAGACAAGTTAAATGAAAAACGCGTGGGGTTCGGCAGGTGCGAGTAGTAGACGCGGGCGCTTTCAAGTCGCGCCTGCCACAACAGGTAAAAATTAAAGGTAACTGGCCTCACACAAAGATTCAGAGACATTCGAAATTGAAACATGACACGTAATTATTTGTCTGTCAAGCATTTCTATTCATTTATATTAATTTCTCTTTTATTTCTTTTTTTTCTTACTTCGTATATATTGAGTATAGTAGTAAACAGGAAATTTTTAAAGAAAGCCATCAACTCCAGCCCAGCCCAGCACCATCTAGCAAATCATTTATTTTTTTTTAAACCGTCATAATAAAAGTGTCTCAGATGTACATTGCAGAAAAGGTTTAACTTATTATACTTCTGAGTTCCCGCTACTGCTACTGCCCCTGCCACCCTCACTGCTGCTTTCGCGACTACTACCGCTCTCTGCAACAGAAAGTGGTAAATGCTGTAGATTCCCACTAATTTGTTGTAAATCAACCGGTGCCTCGTCGAGCATAATATCATACTCTTCTGGAGTCAATTGCCTTTGTAATGACGCGGTTAACAAGTGCGAAGCAAACTCCTCGTCGCGTTCACGAAATGGCGAGTCAGCGCGTGGTGGACCACCGAGCTCTGTAACGGAAGCTGGCAGAGGAATTGCCTTTTTGTCGGCGGGAGGACTCGGAGTTTGTTTGAAAAACTTGACAATTTTCGAGGCCATTGCTGTACTGTTGTGTGGGAAAAGATGACTTGGGACACTGATAGGTAAAGAAAGGAAAATAGAGACTAGTTATAATGGTGAAAAACATAAGGAAGAAAGGAACAGAAGATCGCGACAGCAGGCAACACAGAGCAAGCGAGATTGCCACATTTGGGGAGGGAAGAAAGGGAGGGGTATCATAGTCTATACTTTTTTTTTCACATATGTTTTTCAAAAAGTCAATAAAAACAGCAAATTGTCTACAGGTTGATGTGTATTTCTCAATGAACTGAGTTTCACCCTTGCAGATGTTACAAAATAAGTTTGTGCAGGGCAACTGCAAGTCTGCGAGCTGTGTGCGACAAAGTACAAACACCACATTTCTGGCTACCGTAGACTCGGCAATCACACCAAACGAGCTAATTGTACGACTACTGATTGTAGTGCAGATTAAAAATCAAACCGGTACCGGTGCCGTTTCAATTTGTGAGTACGCTGCACAAAACAGCAGGAAAAAGAAAAGAGTTGAGACGGTCGCAGATTGCAGTGCAGAAGTAAAATTGAATAAGTAGAGTTTTTTAAGTTCCGAGTTCCCCACAGAAAAGTTTGAACTTGTGGGGACTGGCGCGCATTGAGGAATAGTTTTCCGTCGCTTAAACACATTTGGCAAGAAGCAACAACAAACTTGCCTGCTTTCCCTGAATTTACATCAAAAGCTGTTCAAGTGCGTTATTGGTGTATGATTAGTTGAAAGAAAAAAAAAAGGAGTGGGTTTAAATTGTAATACATTAAAACCGAGCACAGCAAGGCGGAGTGGAACAAAAGCGCAATCTGTACGCTGCTGCTTTGACTGTCAAAGTTTACTCAACATTGTTTGTATAGAAAAGAAATGGCAAGTTGAGAAGCACTCTTTAAAGGTTGATGGAAGTCAAAGCTGACCAGTGTAGGCGACCGTCACCAGTACATTGCACGCGGAGGCTGGCTCGACGGAGACTGGTTTGCCAGCGGGATGGGAAATTCGATTATCGCGGTCGCACAACATGCCGTATTACTTTAATAGCTCTACGCAGGAATCGACTTGGGAACCACCGTTCGGTACCGACGCAGACCGATTAAAAGTCTACATGGCTGAACATCACAGCTACATTCTGCCCGTTGCCGCCCTGCAACAGCACCAACAGCTTCAACCGTCCAAGATCCGGGCGTCGCATTTGTTAATTAAGCATAGCGGTTCCCGTAGACCTAGTTCGTGGAAGGAGAAGGTTATTACGCGAAGCGAGGACGAAGCGCGCGCTATCCTGCAGCAGCATGAGGCTACCATAAAGTCCGGACGCGCGACACTGGCGGAGCTTGCTGTGGCAGAGAGCGATTGCAGCTCGGCGCGCAAGGGGGGCGACTTGGGTATGTTTGGTCCCGGAGAGATGCAGAAAGAGTTTGAAGAAGCGGCGTTTGCTCTTAAAGTCGGAGAGATCTCCGGCATTGTAAAGACTGCGAGTGGACTACATTTAATCGAGCGCACAGCGTAACTTTTGCGGGCTCGTCTAGAGACTGGTTACCGAAAACAACTACATAAAGTCTCGGACCAGGATACTTTACAGTTGCGTCAAGGTTCTTTTATGACGCAGCTATGCGGTAATGACACGACTTGTGCGCATTAGTTCTACTGTACAACACGCAACTTTTTTTTTCTTTGATTATTAGTCATGAATCAGAGGGAGCTTATTAATGCAAAAATGTAAGAATATCAAAGCGATCCGGGCGATGTGCGGCTAAACCGACGGCGGCGGCGCTATTTCCTTATCGCGGCGGTGGGCGTTAGGCTAGCCGTCGCCGGGTCGAGAGTCTACAATGCCTGGATTTCCATCAGCCCGCTCTCCGTTTCCTTTGGCTTTCACGTATGATCTGGCCTAGTTCTTTGCAGAGTGAGAGACGACGTAGACCCGGTTACCAAATTGCCCTCCGCTGAGCTTAGCGCACGCGAGCAAGAGACAAAAATAGCCCTGGAATGTAAAAGCCGCATAGGGCTGAGTCAGGCCGGCGGTGCGCTGCGGTGCGCGATAAAAGACGAGTACGGAAACGAACCCTGCGCGCGCGGAGTTTTGGGTTTAGATTTAGAAGAAAGATCTGAGTCTGGCGCGTTCGCAGAGCGTCTGACGGCGTTGCCGACTCCGACGAACGCTTTCTTTCTTACTCCCCGCTTCTTTTCCTGCTGTTGTGTCTATCTACCCCGATCACCTCACTCGCCCTTCTCTCTCTTTCTCTCTCTCTCTCGCCCTCCCCTTCTCCCTCTACTTTCAACACACACCATAATGAGCGAGACAGACGACGAATCTGCGACGCGTCTGCTGCCAGACTCTGTTTCGACCCACTCGGCCAATTCTTCTTTCTTGCGCTCGCGTCTCTTTTCATTTGGGTCGAACACCGGCCGCCCATCTCTTGGTCAGACGTCTTCCTACACTGCCTTGGATCGCGCTGCTCTCGACCGGCCAGAGCGTCCAGACGACACAATTCTAGGTGCGCCGCGTCGATCCGGCTCGCCTGCTCATCTGAACTCGGCCCGCCTCCCGCATCCTGAGTACGGCGCCCTCACGTCCTCTCAATCACTTTCTTCATGCGCGACCCAGGTCAACGAAAAGGACGACGGCCCGTCTCCTGATCCTTTACTTTTCTCACACCGTCGACGGGACCGATTCCGTGCAAAGACACTATACTATGTCAAGTACTACTTGCCTATTCTTACATGGTTGCCCAACTACTCAGTCAAGGCTGCCCTCGCTGGTGACATTATTGCTGGTCTCACTGTTGCCTCCTTCAACATCCCTCTCTCTCTTTCGTATGCCAGAACTCTTGTTGGTGTGCCTGAGCGCTATGGTTTGCTCGGTTTCGCATTTCCTCAGCTCGTTTATGCGTTCATGGGCACTGTTCCTGTCATGATCACTGGCCCTGAACCCGGTATTGCCGTCATGATTGGTCAAGCTATTGCGCCGTATGTCCAGCAGGGCAATCCTTCGTTTGAAGAGATGGATCGTCGCGCTATTATGTACAATGGTCTTATCACTGCACTTTTTGCAATTATTTATCTCGTCATGGGCTTCTTGCGTCTTGGATTTGTGGACTCTCTTCTTTCTCAGGGTTTACTTCGTGGTTTTATTACCGCTGTTGGTATCATTCTTACCTTTGATACTCTTATTCAGGCTCTTGGTCTTTCTGCTTTGGCGGCTGCTGAGCACATTGGTACTGCATCTGGAGGCGTTAAGCTTGCGTTCATCCTCAGAAATTTGCCGAATGCGCATGGACTTACTGCCGCTATTTCTTTCATCTCTTTCGGTCTAATCATGTTTTTTCGTTGGGCCCGAAAGCGTTTTGGCTCTAAGATTCCTCTTCTCGTGTACTTTCCCGATATTCTTCTTATTGTCATTTTTTCGATTATTATGTCATGGAAACTTGACTGGTATGGAAAGGGTGCCGACATTGTTGGTGCGGTTGAGAGACCTGATATTAAGCTTGAGTCTCCTCTCAACTCTGAGACTTTCCCTCTAATTACACAAGTTGCCTCTTCGGCGTTCATCATTGCTTTATTGGGTTTTTTCCAAACCGCGGCTATTGCTAAGAACATTTTCCCCGATCCACCAACAAACCCGAAAGTTGCTCCTCCTAAGAACCCTACTATCTCAATGAACAGAGAATTGGTTGCTCTTGGTGTTGCCAATCTTCTTGGAATGTTTATGTTTTCATTACCTGTCATTGGTGGGTTCGGTCGAAGTAAAGCCAACAAGTTTGCTGGTGCTCGATCGCAATTATCGTCAATTGTTTTTGCGTTTTCGACAATTATTGTCACTTTCACGCTTCTCCCATCAATTTACTACCTTCCTCGTGCGACTCTTGCTTCTGTGCTTGGATTGATTTGTGTTGGATTGTTGGAGGACTTTCCAGTTGACTTTATTGGTTATTTCCGTATTCGTGCTTGGGGTGATCTGATTGTGGTATTGATTATGATTGCTGTTACTTTGGGTGTTTCATTACAGATTGGTATCTCCGTTGGTATTGTCATTTCACTTGTTCACATTCTTCGACATGCTACACGGACCCGTATTCAAGTTCTTGCTCGAGTTCCTGGAACTATCGACACTTTCCGTAATGCTGATATTCCTTCGCACGATGTTCCTGACCACGCTCTATCTTCTCTCGAGCACCTTCCTAATGTTTTGCTTGTCAAGATTACCGAGCCGCTGACTTTTGCCAACTGCGGTGAGCTTCAAAACAGACTGCGAAGACTTGAGCGATACGGTACCATGCGGATGCATCCTTCATTACCTGCAATGCGACGGGGTGACCAGAATGTTGTCTTTGATTTAGAGGGAATGACATCATGCGATACCTCAGCTATCAAAGTCTTACTTGCAATTGTTGAAGCGTACAGAGCAAAGGGTAAATTTATTCTTTTCGCTCGAATTCCTGCTACAAAGAAAATGATGCTTCTTTTCAAGCGATCGGGTCTTTCACAACTTTTATCATACAACGGACACCCTCCCGCGTACTTTTCAAGTATTCATGAAGCATTAGAGGCTCTTGACGAATGCATTTACGAGACACCAGGAAACTGGAATCCCGAAGATGAAGACCGGGAAATCGACGCGATGGCTGATGAAGAACCCGAACAAATTGAAGAAGAAAGCATTGCAACTGATATTGAGGCATCATCAGTTGGCGAAGAAACTGTCAATGAAAAGACGTTCTTAAAGCGTGAGATGGTTTAGATTGCTTGATACATTTATACACATACACTTTACATTTTTTATTATTTGGGTTGTCTCTTCCTCATACTGAAAAGAAAAAAAAATATAAAGAATTTGGAAGCTTGGTTATTTTTTTCTGGTTTATCGGGTTTCGGTTTGGACTATTCGTTTTTTTATTTTTTTATGCGTATGGTATGCGGATATATGATTTTTTTATTCATTATGAGTTTTCTTTCAAAGGAAACGTACGGAGCGGGTTTATTTTTATTTCATAATTTTAATATCGTGGCGGAAGTGGATGTTGTTGTTTTTTTTTTATACATTAACAGGATTTAATGAGATTCAAGGTTGGGCTTTTTTATGTTTTTAATTTTTTTTTCTCATCTCATTTTCTTTGTTTATGATCATTTTGGATTTCTGCATTGGTTGTGTTTTGATGGTTGCAGTGGTTGATTTTTTACTACCTTTTTTTTCATATTTCATCATATGTCTGTATTCGTCGTACTATTTAACGTTAATTTGATTTGCATTATTACTATTACTATTATTCAGTGTTTTCCATTCCGGAAGTGGTTGATAAAAGCCCATGTTGATAATGGCAGTTAGTCAAGACTCAGGCGCAATTAGTAGAGAAGCTGAAATGCATATTTACAAGGATGCGAAAACATTTGTCGAAGACGCATTTAGAATGAATTTCTGAGTATGTATAGGGGTACATCCTTGCTATAGCGTTCATAGCACAGACAGTAACTCGCTTGTAATCACTTATAGAATAACAATATAACAATCAAACAGGGTTTAAAATAACAACGAAAAGGGGTAGATACGACATGATCATTTTTAAGATCAAAGCATGCTAGTTATCATCATAGGTATATTGGTCATGAATGCTTTTCTCGATAATCTTAAAGATGACCCCTATTTTCGACTCGAACCGAAAATGTAAATTTACAATGTCAATCAGGTTAAATTAATATCAAATTATCACGTCTGTTTAACTCGAATCAGGCTAAATTTATAAATGGTTTAAATCAATTTCTGAATAATACATTTTAATTTAGCTCGTGATTTTTGTAGATTGCAGTAGAATTTTTATTGTGAATTCCTTTACTTTCTTCAAAGCAAAAAAAAACTCTGCAGTCAATTTTGTAAGGGGTAGACATTGACATGAAAGCTATGTCATTGAGAGTTCTCATTTGATTTTAGTTATTTTATTCAGTGATAACAATGCCATTCATTGGCATTGAGAGTCGATAAAGAATTCAGTCAAGGTTTCTTTTGGCTTTTCTGAATCAAAACTATGGTTTTTAGTCAATTGCTATCAATCAGTTGATAAAACTAAGACTGAATATGCGTCATTTATCTTGAGTTTAGAGGAGATGTTGTCGCAAAATATGTAATATTGTCATAATTTCAAAGTGTTTTATTCATTTTTTGTAAGTCTAGTTTTGACTTGTTCTGATTTATGAACTTCGGGGGACCTAGTAGCGTATCCAGTATTGTGCTTTGAATATCATAAGGCAACACTCTAATGGAATCAGGTGTGGTGGCGACTGCTTCGCAACAAATGCCATGAAATTCAATGTCTACATTCTACTTATATTTTTTCCTCTTTTCATAACAATAAGAATCTATTCGAAATACGTCAAAATTAAATTCTAGCTACTAGTCTCTAATTCAATGATCTTCAACAAATCAGATCTAATAATATTTTCCTTTCAAACTCTCGGCGTAAGTAAAAGTATTATATCCCTTGGGATCCTTAGGAAGGTAAAAAGTATCCCGATCATAAGGCGTCAACTCAACTCCTTCCTTAATTCTCGCGACAAGGTCAGGGTTTGATGTGAAATAAAGACCAAATGCCACTAAACTATTCGGATGCTCATCAGGGCATTTTCAGGGGTAAATCCACCAGCAGTGATCCAAGCACCAGACCAAAGCTTTCTGTAAACATCGGTAGTTTCGCCCTGCTGGACCTCACACTCAAAAAATCCTGAAACTCGGGCCTCAACAAGGTGAATATAAGCAAGTTTAGGATGCTTAGCTTCAAGCTGGGAGATCAAGTAAGCAAAAGTTGGGTACGGGTCTTTCATGCCCATTCCCTGCAGTTGATTAAACGGAGAAAGACGAATAGCAACTTTTTCCTCTCCAATAGCAGCTGAAACTTTGTCGATGATGTTTAGTGCAAATCTGGCTCTGTTCTCAATAGATCCTCCGTAAATATCTGTACGCTGGTTCGAAGTGTCTTGAATAAATTGATCGACGAGGAAACCGTGAGAAGCATGAATCTCAACGCCATCAAACCCAGCAGTCATAGCATTTTTCGCAGCAACGGCATGTGCATCTTCGTACTTGACAATTTCGTCAATAGTAAGCTCACGAGGAGTTTGCGGGGAGTTGTCTTCTTTGATTGCACTAGCACCAACAACGTCGGTGACAACGTTACCAGGATTAACGCGACCAAAACCCATCATCTGCAAGAAAATGAAACCTTGTTTAGCGTGAACGGCGTCGGTAACTTTTTTCCATGCGGCAACCTGGCCCTCAGTGTAAATACCAGGCATGTTGTTAACACCTCCAGCATAATCCCAACAATTCTTCCCTCGGAAATAAGAAGAGTCCCGGGGACAATAGCACGGGAAGCGTAGTGCTCAGGAACAATGGGAGCGCTGTTGTCATCGTTTCCGTAACGCGTAAGTGGCGCGAGCACGATCCGATGTTTTAGCTCCATGTTGCCGACTTTAAGAGGCTCAAACAAGGCAGGCATTTTGCAATATAGTAAAGTATTTAACCAGTTATAGAATGTAAAAACTCAAATGTATTTTAATGATAATGAATTGAAATCCACGGTGCAAACATTTTCTTCTTATAGAAAAGTAGCAACATGTCAAAAAACTTTATTTGTATGTGTTTTTGTCTTGAATAAGCGGATTAAGCTTTAAGCTTGTGAGCTTAAATGCTGACAGAGTCGATGAAGTAAGATGGGCCAAAAACTTTAACTCTGGCAAACAGGTTTGACTAAGGAAATATCTGCTTTGTCAATGCACCTTTTTATTGTCATTCAGCGTTTCTACTGATTAACTTTCGACTTTCGTAGCTCCACATTTATGCATGTAATAAAGTTGACTGATTAGAGATGTCAGCAGCAGTAGATTAGTGAATTAGAAATTCTGATTTTTGCATTTACAAATGTTTTTTCTTGGAAAATCTATTTGGCGTTTTGCAAGACTATGTACTGCCTGATTCCCAACTTTGAAAGCAACGGCACACCTTTCAACAATTACCAAATAAATCAATTACATTTTAATCTAAATGCAGTAAGGATTGAATTTTAGTAATATTGAAATATTTTTCATTGCTGACAAGTGAAAAAAGAATATCAAACAATTTAGAAACCGAAAAAAAAAAGGCAGGAAATGACAAATATGTTTGGTTTGCTTGTGATCCAGTTTTGCTTTATCTTGATAAGTTATACTTGTGTGAGTGAGCTACACATCATCAAACTACTTACCAAAAAAAAAACAGTAAACAGCCTATTTTTGTGCTATTTTACCAAATGAATAAATAAACAATTTTTTTACCAACAACCGAAGGAAGTTTTAATTTGACAGCAAGTCTCTCAATGCCGAAATACTTCACGTGATTTTAATTAACCTACTCTACCCCCACTCTCAAAACAAACCCAACCAACCCCACTAAACTCCCACTTCAACTTCGAGTAGTCATACAACCGTCTAAACTCCAATCATGAGAGTAATTCCCGGTAGCTACAAACTTCGCATACGTAGGTTATCAGAAGTTGCGGAGAGTAGCGGATAACAGGTCGCATAAAGTGCAATAGTGCATTAATCTCGCTTGCCTAATAATGAACCAAAATTCCATAAGTATGATATACTAGATGGTTGTGGTGAATCTATTAGATAACTATTCGCTAAATTTAAAAATATGTTTCTTTTTCTTGTTGCTAAATAAACTTTACAATGACGTAGTTACCTACGACAATAACAAAATAGATTACAAAAAAATATCATATTCACACTAAATACACAATATTACTACCCCTTTCACCAAATTACGCAGACCACTGTTTAAACTGGTTAATCAAACCATTAGTAGATCCATCATGTGAGCTAACAGGTGTCTTATCATTAAGTTCAGCGCCAATAGACTTTGCAAGAACTTTACCCAACTCGACACCAAACTGATCGTAAGAGTTGATGTTCCAGACAGCACCCTCGGTGAATGTTAAGTGTTCGTAGTAAACAATCAACGCACCAAGAGTAGCGGGCGTGATCTTTTGGCAGAGAATGTTGGTAGTAGGTCTATTTCCCGAGAAGATTTTGTGAGGAACGAGCGAAGGTGGGTTTCCCTCAGCGACGACTTGTTCCTCGGTCTTTCCGACCATGAGAGCTTCAGCCTGCGCGAAGAAGTTGGACGCAAGCATCTTTTGGTGAAGGTTGCCTTCGATGGGGTTATGCGATTGCGCGGCAAGGATGAAGTCGGCAGGAATGAGTTTTGTACCTTGGTGGACGAGTTGGAAGAAAGAGTGCTGCGAGTTGGTAGCGGGCTCACCGAAGAGAATGGATCCGGTTGAGTATTTGACCTTCTCGTTGGCGCGGTTGACAGATTTACCGTTTGATTCCATGGAAAGTTGCTGAAGGTAGGCAGGGAATCTGTGCATGTACTGGTCGAATGGAGCGACAAGGTGGGTTTGAGCGCCAAAGAAGTTGTTGTACCAGACAGAGAGAAGACCACCGAGAGCAGGGATGTTCTCAGCGAGAGGAGTCTCAGCGAAATGTCTATCCATAGCTTCAGCGCCCTTGAGGAACTGCTCAAAGTTGTCGTAGCCAATGTAGAGAATCACGGAAAGACCGATTGCGGACCAGACGGAGTATCGACCGCCGACCCAGTTTTCAAACTCAAACATGTTTTTGGTGTCAATGCCGAATTTAGCAACTTCGGCGGCGTTGGTGGAAAGAGCAACAAAGTGCTTGGCGATGTGAGCAGGGTCGACGGCTTTCTCGAGGAACCACTTCTTCGCGGTGTTTGCGTTTGTGCAGGTCTCAGCGGTAGTGAAGGTCTTTGAAGCGACGAGAAAGAGAGTAGTTTCGGGGTCAACGACACGAAGGACTTCGGCAATATGGGTACCGTCGATGTTAGAGACAAAGTACGCCTCAAGATCACGCTTAGAGTAAGCTTTAAGCGCCTCGGTAACCATAACAGGGCCGAGATCAGAACCACCGATTCCGATGTTAACAATAGCCTTGATTGGCTTTCCAGTGTAACCGGTCCAGGCACCAGAGCGGACCTGCTCGGAGAACTCCTTCATGTGAGCGAGCACACGGTTAACTTCAGGAGCGACGTCAACTCCGTCAACTTTCATGACACGGTTGGCCTGGTTACGAAGAGCGACGTGGTAAACAGCGCGGTCCTCGGTGACGTTGACTTTCTCACCAGCAAAGAGCGCATCACGAAGTTTCTCAATTCCAGCTTCCTTTGCTAACTCCAAAAGCGCCGAAAGCACTTCATCGTCGACAATGTTCTTTGAGAAATCAAACAAAATCTCGGATCCGTCGTAATTCTTAAAAGTGTGCGAAAGCTTCGAGAACCGGTCGCTATCGGATTCAAACAGGGCTTTCACGGAAAGATCCTTCTTACCAGCGCCGTCGTAAAGCGCCTGCAATTTTTTCCACGACTCCAGATCAGTGGTCTGCGAAAACGATGAAAACGACATCTTTTCAATTGTATATAACTTCGCTGTATCTAATACACGGATTCGTACGTAACAAGAGGGCCAGAACGTGGGGAAGCCTATTTATTTGCTTTGTCGCGGGTCGCCGCTGTCCGCTGCGGCTTAGCTGCGCTAGGCTGGATTCGGAGGCTCCTCCGCCTCGGCCGGACCGGAGCCTTGTTGCTTTGGCCTTTGAAATAACCGGACCTCCGTTCTATGCCGATATTCTGCAACCTTTGCTGTGTCAATTGCTTTTACTGTGCCTGTGGTACTGTAGAGAGCTATGAAAGAGATTATGAGATGAATTCAGCGGATTCAGTTTTGTATCACAAGTAAAGTGGAGTATGGGATTGTGTTGAACCATTGCACAGATTCACCCATGTCTCGAGCCTTGTTTGTGTGTTATCCGATGTCCAAAATGTAGCTTGCATCTGCACATTTATTATGCACAATGGCACAATTCTGTTCACACCGCGCATATTAAAGCGTAAATAAACCAAGATATCCACTGTGCAACCCAAACACTCATTTCCTGATCTACCAAGTCATGTTGACGTGCGCACTTTAGGTCTTGTGGTTGGCACTACTGATGGATTACAAAATCTCAAAGCAATGAGGTTGATCAGTGCACTAGCAAATTCTGAAATCTCTGATACTGTCTTAATTCACTTCTACTTCGGCAGCATTAGCTACGTGATGTGGAAGTATTGATTCTGAATTTCCAAATACGGAAGTATATGATGTTTTATTAGAATCGCATGTACTAGCTGTTATACTACCTTTGTTTTTTAACTGGTAAACCATTTTATATTCAACAGAGCGAATTAATTAAAAAAAATATATTAAAAATTCTTATTGAAAAGAAAAGGCAATTGAAAACAGATATTACTCGTGTGCAATTGTTCAAACCGCCCAAAACTCAGCCCAATTCCATTATCATTGCATGAATGAATTTCAAGAAAGTGACACAGATGACCTATAGGTACTCCTTCGCATCGAATTCCTTTTGTATTTGTTTAATTTGTTGTCAGTCAAAGTTTGAATATGCTTCGATAAACTCGCCATTTGCAACTTTAGTACATCGATTTCTTCCCGTAAGCCACGAGCGATGTTTATAGCTTCTATAAATTGGCTTTGCGTAAATCAATTCTCTGAATTGATTCTGTCGAGTCGAGTTTCAAGATTTTGCAGTCTTATTTGAGGACCGTTGTCGTGTATAATGCTCTTTGCAAATCCGCGCAATACTTCCGCAGACGGAATATTTTTGAAAACTTGCTTAGTTCAAGTAGCCAAAGCGTCTATATCTACTCTGCTTAATTTCTGAATCTTCCTAGCTATTTTGAAAAATCCATGTGATTCAAATGTTTGTTATCAAATTCACCGAATTCTTTTTTGTATTCATCAAATTACTTTGTATGTCTTGAAACAGTTTCTTGAACTCATCTACTAAATTTTCCACAGTCTCTAATCTTTGAAGAACTGACACTGGTTGAGCACATGTGAAGTGATTTAATCAGTGATTTGGCACCACAGTTGTAGATAGAAGCTATTGTCAAATAGGTCTTGAGTAGAGACCTGATAAAAACTGAAAACTTTTAAAATAGCAATTGGTAGAGAACATTTTCGTAGAGAAAACTATATCCTTTTTAATCCAACCCTAGGTGAGGATGACTTTCTTGAGGGTGGATTAAGCGAGTTATGTAGAACAAATGATGCTCTTGATGTAATTCTATTCACGTTATGGTTTAGACTGGTCTTCTTTACAAACATAAGCATATCCTTTGACAAATCTTTGTATAATTTTTATTCAATGCACTCTATTTTTTATAAAAAAAGAAGCTATAATTGCTTAAGAAGACGATTTGACTCGGATTCCACAACAGCTCGTGAACATCACGACAATCTATTCTATCCCTGCTTTTTTTTTACTTTTAGAGCAATTCTGTGGATAACAAATCAATGAAACTATAAAAGAAAGGAGTTTAGAATTTTAATTGCAGTTGTATTGAGAATAGAATGCAAAAAGTACTTTCTCAAGGCCTTCAGTCATCGGAGCCGTAAAGATACCCAGTTGCACGTAAAAGGTATTGATTGTTTCATAAACGGGAATCGTCGCGTCATCTAGACGAGCGCGCACTGCGGCAGACGGCACTAATCCGTTACATAATCCACGGCAAGGGTTCCGCGATAGGGCTAGCGCAATGATAACAGCGTCCGGCGGCGAGATTGTCTTTTCGACTCGGACAACTCGTTTGCAGGAAGCAAAAGACCACCCACGAAACAATTGGTGAAGAAAAAGATGTCGCTGTTTGGTGACGACTACGAGCCCGCGAGCACGGCGCGCCGAAGCAGCAGCAGTCTGCGCGCATCGCTGTTTGGCGACGACGACTCCTCGACGACGACGACGTCCTCCATCGCTACTCCGCGGACGTCGGTCGGGAGCAGCACTTTTGGCCGCAGCGTGCGCGCTGCCGTGAACAAGTCGACCTCTGCGCTGCTGTTTGGCGAAGAGGATGCGCCGAGTGCGGGCGCGAATGACCCGTGGGCACGTGGTGGTGGAGGAGGAGGAGGAGGAGGAGGAGCCCGTGCAAAGCCGACTATCTCGACGCTGCTGTCGCCGGAGAAATGCCCGGTTTCTTACCGCGACTCGTTCGCAGCCGAGGCGCCGGTGAACTCGACCGTGTCGCTGGAGAGCGTCCGACGGGCTGCGGACCGCGCGGGGATTAGTGCTGCGGCCGCGGAGCGCATTGTCGCTGTCGTCGCGCGCGCAAAGCCAGATGGGCGGGTCGACGACGGAACGTGGTGCGTTGCCATGGCGCTGATCGGCATCGCGCAGGAGGCGTCGGTTGTCGGCGGAGGGTTCGGCGGCGACGATAATCTCGACCTGGACGAGCTGTCGCTGGACGCGGTCGACGCGCGACGATACAGCCTCCCGCAGACCCGTCTGCGCTACGACAACCGCGCGGCCGCCGCGAACAAAGCAAAGGCGTCGCGCAAAGTGCCTGTTCGGCCGCAGCCTGTTTCGCGGACGTCGGACTCGAGGCAGCAATACCCGCAGCAGCAACAGTACTCTCAACAGCAACAATATCCGCAGCAGCAACCTCTTCCTGTTTCTGTGCCTGTCGCTGTGCCGCAGCGCAACCAGCAGCTGCCCGAGGTCATGACGCCGCCGTCGCCCTCGTCGCCGCCGTCAATCATCGCAGACGACCCGTGGGCGGCGCCGGACTCGACTTCTTCCTACGCGGCCGCCGCTGACTACTCTGCGCCGTCATACGGCTACTCGGGTTCGTCGCAGCCAGCCGGCTTTACTGTGCCCGACGACGACGACGACGACGACGATGACAACGGACCAGCGTACTCCTACGAGCCGTCTGCACCGGCCGCTGCCTCCTCGTCATCCAACTACAACTACAACCCAAACTACTCCACCGTCCTCGGCGCAGACTACAACGAGCTCGCGCGGCCCAAAAACTCCATCAACGCCTCGCTCTTCACCGACGAGCCCATCCCGATTCCCAACCCGCAGACCGCGACCGTCGTCGAAGATGACGACTCCGACGCCGACGACGACGACCTCGACAACAACGACCCGTCCTCCACAGACCCGGACTACGTCGCAAACTTCCCCTACACGCGCGCACAGCCCTACTACGACGCGCATCTCAACGACCGCATCCGCGTGTCCATCATCCCCGAGAAGGAAGGCGTCTTTATGTTCAGACACGTAAACTACCTGCTCGAAGGCCAGCCTATTCCCGGTGCCGACGGCGTCATTGCTCGCGGCGGATACAGAGTCGTGCGCAGATACTCTGATTTCGTCTGGCTTCTCAACTGTCTTCTCAAACGCTTCCCATTCCGCATTCTCCCGCTGCTGCCACCCAAACGCTTCGCAGTCAACGGCCACTATCTCTCCTCCGACGAGTTCTTCCTCGAGCGCCGTCGTCGCGGTCTCTCGCGCTTCATCAACGAACTCATCAAGCATCCCGTCCTCTCCCGCGATCAAATCGTCGTCATGTTCTTGACCGTGCCTACCGAGCTCGCCGTCTGGCGTAAACAAGCTGCCGTCTCCATCGAAGACGAATTCACCGGCCGCTCTCTACCTGCCGGGTTGATTGAGTCGTGGTCTGTCGCGGAGGCAGAACGTTGGGAAGATGTCAAAGACGCCGTGAAAACCGAAGCCGAACTCTACACTCATCTATGTCTACTCATCGACCGCATGGAGAAACGGCAAGAATCCGTCGCAGCAGACCATCAACGTTTCGCTACATCACTCGGCACTCTACAAGAAGTCACTCAACGCACCTACTCCGTCGACTCTAGCGATCTCAACCTCATCAACGACGGTGTCAAGAACGTCGCAAAGTACCTCAACAACGCACAAACCCTTCTCGAAGACGAATCTCGCGGGTGGGAAATCGGTGTCCTCGAAGACTTCAAACGCCACCGCGACGGCCTCATCGCCATCAAAGAGCTCTTCGACCGCAAGGACAAACTCGACATGTCGCAAATCCCGCACCTCGAGCGCCGCGTGCACAACAACGAGCAACGACTAAGCGGCATGCGCACTCGCTCCGACTTTAAGCAGTCCGAAATCGAGCGTGTCGAATCGGCTATTAAACGCGACAAGGAAGCAATTAAAGAGCAACATACTCGCTCCTGGTTAATTAAGGAGTGCATGCGCGATGAAATGGCGTATTTCCAGCAGACAAAGTATCGCGTAGCCAAACTCTTTCAGGATTATGCGCAGGAAAGATTAAAGTATGCAGAGCTCTTTGCGGAGAATTGGCGGACTTTGTCGAATGAGATTAGTGAGGTGCCCACGCAGGCTTCGTAATTTGTCTACTTGTCTACTTTTGTATTACGTTTTGTCTACGTTTTGTATTTACTTGTTCGTTTTGCGTTTTGTTTCTTTATTTTAAATTGTCTTTGTGAAGGGGGTTTGTGTTTGTGTCTGTGTTTGTGTCAGGGGTAAATATTAAATTATACAGTTTTGAGGTACGTCCGAATTGTGCATACTAGTCTAACCGTAAACAGGCGAGAAAAAAGGGGGCAAAGTTATGCGTCAGTGCGCCATGAGCGTGCCCTCGTACCCAGCCCTCGACACGGCCCCGTACCCGCCGCCAAACAGGAGCCTTGTTGTCGTTGTTGCTTTTTATCGTTTGTGGCAGGCTCCGCGAGAGAGATGCTCTGTGCGTCGTTGCTTTTTGCGGAGTTCCGTCGCTCGCCGTTAATAAATTATAAAACTAGACTCTCCTGTCGCGCGTTGTAAATAAATCTCTAGAAAATCCAAGGCCCGTAAGCGCGCTTTCCCGTCCGCGATGCTTTCCTTCCTACGCGTCTTTAGGCGCGCGGAAAGTAAACAGCATTCCTCCTCTTCTTCTTTGCCAACTGTCGGAGAGAGTAATACGCAGTTGTTGCAGCAACAATGGACTCGTACGAAGATATCGCCCGATCAAGCGCTCACGTTTCTTGAACTTGCCTCTGCGGAAATCAAACTACGCGGTGTTCTTGAGCATTTAATCCTTCTTCCTCATCAAAGTCCTTCTTCGACATACGAAACGCTACGGTTTATTTCTCGGATTTTCCCAGATACCGATGTTGCTAATGACGGGTATATACTCTCTATAACCGACGCTGACGAAATTCTGCGGGAGGTTAAAATCGCAGATGTGTTTGTGCTCGTGGGCGCTGTTAAGTGGGTGTGGGCTAGGATTCCAGGTGGTATCGTTACATGGGACGTCTACGACCTTTTCTGTGCCGCCGAGCAAGGTATTACTATACCCCTTCTATATCATCGAGAAGTATATTAACGAATAGACTCCGGCATGTCCGAGTGGGCGTTTACAAAGTTGATTCCAGCGATAGTAGACACCCCGTCGCGGTGTAAAATCATATTTATCTTCTTCGATTTACTATCCACCGTTGCTGCGCATTGGAAAACTTCCGGTATGACGGGAATCAAAATCAGTCGGCTGTGTTCATGGTGGGCGTTTTCGTTGTCGCGGGATTCGTCTATAAACGGAAATTCAATCACATTCTCTGAGAGTTATAAATTATTCCTAACGTATGTACTACCTTTATTACTTTTCATAGTGTATACTAATTATAGTGCTGCCGACGCTTCCTCTCATTTATTTTTTGCCTACCTCCGTTCTCAAAAACATCACCCTTCCTCTTCAATTACCGCCATCTCCACCCTCCCACGAACACTACACACCCTGCTCTCCTCAACACAGTACCCACCCGAGCGCCGTTCACACACATCCGCATTACTAGTCACCATGCAAACACCTACGCCATGCACATCCGCTGTCCCCATCATCTACTCGTTTTTCGGGTGCTTGAATCGCGGTGCTGTCTCGTTTGGGAATAAAGAACGGTTACTAGAGAGTTTTTTGAATGCACCTGATACTGCGAAAATTGATGAGTATCTTACACCTGAATGGGCGACGTTTATATCGAGTTTAAAACAGTCTATTAATGATACCCTTGAGAAACGAAAAAGCACGCCGATTGTTTACGAGCATTTACAACTTGAACGACGACAATTACGCTTTGAAAAAAACTTGCTCGGAAACAACTCTTCGTTATTATCACTAGAGTCAAATAATAATAACAATGAACCGGAAATTCCCTTTTGGCAAGATATAGTGGCACCGCTTGAAGTTTCAAATTTACCGCTCGATGATGCGTTTCCTTGGGTTTGGCTATGTGCACACGGTCCTGAAGAAACAATGACTTCTCGAACGCGATACTTTTCTACCTGTGCATTAGCAGAATTATCCTTCAGTTCATACACTACATCCACGACCCTCCACAGTCAGTTCATAGTCTTTAACCATCAACCACCAACAGTACCACACCTTCGACAGCAACAAACTTCATCACCAACATTTCACCCGTTTACCAGTAAAAGTCTGACAAACCTACGCGGTCGCAAACGGTCTGAAAAATCACTTGTTTCAGCAGCTTCGTTTCACCTCCGTGATCGCCCTTCGCTACTTTCGCTTTATAAAGAGTATCAGGCTGGAAAGGATAGCGCGGGTGGGAATACTGTTATGATTGTGAATCATGATGATCAGGAGAGAGTTAGACGACTTCGTGATTTAGTATCTCATACTACAGACGCAGCATCGCAGCAGGAAATGCCAATGATTCCAACTAAAACCGTACAAGAAGAGATTAACCAACATTTTTCAATACACCAAACATCTTCACTACTACAAATCGACGAATCAGTCTCCTGCGCTATAAAATGGGCAAATAGTCCACCATTATCAGTCGCTGGATCGAAATCTTCAAGTTTAGCGTCAGATCGTTCAGAGGCTCAACATACATCTGGTACAAAATTACACAATGTACAAAGTATACCGGTGAAGAATAATGTACACACGCCACCTGATACACCTACACAATCTCCAAAGGCTGGTAAATTGTCAAATGATTTGTCGCGTGAAGTGGTGGGTGGGAGAAAGAGTAAAGGGCTGAGAAATCATTTTTTGAAATCTTCTACGAGGAGGGAGAAACAGGTGGTTTCGAAAGCGGATTTGGAAATTGATGCTGAGGCAAGTGAGAATGTTGAAAGAACTGCGAAGAGTGAGGATGATGACGTTATTCCAGTTGGCGCTTTATTAAAGTCCAAGAATCAACAAGCTGAGGAATCTAAACTGATTTTCAATACCCTTCCAAAAGACGAAGTGCAGTTTACTCAAAATATAGAGAAGCAGAATATACAAGGCTCAGAAAAAGAAAAAGACAAAGTTTCTAGAAAATTTTCGATTTTGAAAAAATTAAGAAATGCTGGGTCAAGATTAGAAATGCGAGATCGTGATGGAGGTGTTAAATCTAATGAGTTATTGGCAGTGTCGGAAGATGGGAATACAAAAACGGCAATTTCAACTTCTAATAATGCGACGATTGTTAGTGACTTTGTGACTGAAATTGCGGAAGTGTCTGTTGAAGATGGAAAACAACGTCATAGTTTGGTACAATTAAAAGAGTCAAGTCAACAAGGAAAGCGCGGTACAGATTCAACTTTACAATCACAAACTCAAACAGGTATCAAAAACGAGCGACATGAGATTGCTGTTGACTCTACTGAACGAACGGTTCGACGAACTGAGCCTTTACATCAAGCACTACAGCAAAATTCTCGTTATCGGCAACAACATCAACAGCATCATCAAAATCGCCAATTACGTCCCACGACACCATCAAAGCCCCAGCTACCTCACTCAAAACCAACTCTATCACTAGCAAATTCACAGCATATACCTACCTCTCAACGTCGTCAATACCCACAATCCCAACCATCAACTCCCGCGACAACGACGAATCCGTCATCATTTCCACTTCCTGAAAATCGACAATTCTCAAGACCGCTTTCAATACAAAGTTTACCTCCTCCAACACCGACTTCTAAAAAGTTCATGTATCGACAAAATTCTAAAGACGTTGAGGCGCCTGCCCAAATGAAGAGTTTGTCTATGAGAGATCCCGCTTTGATCGATCGTGGGAAAGTTAGACGGGTACCTGTTAAAGACAACACAAAAGGATTGAATATTCAATTAGAACCAAAAACAAGAAAGGAAAACTTTACAGATATGAAGAGCCAAAATGACACTTCCTTGTTATACGCAAACGCGATGCAACAAGCAAACAAAGTATCAAACATCAGACCAACAACCGAAGGCCCCGATCGAACTACAACAAACGATTACAATACAAAGCAATCATCAGCGAGTCGATGGAAAGTTCTTCGCGAGCAAATGGAAGTTGTAAAACATGACTCTGATGTTTTAAATGATACTTCAAATATGTTTGAAAGACTTGATCTGATTCCAGGCTATGAGATTAACCGAAATGCTTTGCGGAATGAGAAACATGCTATACATCGCGGTGAAGGAGAGAGAAGTAGAAGTAGACTTGGTGAATCGCCTTTTCCTGAGCGAAGGAAATATTGATGAGTTATGAGATTGGTTTTGTATTATAGGCTAGAATGTTTTGTTCTGTTTTGTTCTGTTTTGTTTTGTTCGAATTAGTTATATAAAGACACTTGGGCGCCGGTTTAGAAGCAGCGAGTACTTGGTTTTGCAATAGGTTTTTGTTATTTTTCTCAATAAAGTCAAGCTTTTTATTTTAACATCAAGTTACTTTTTGGTATTAGAAATACTAAGCCATAGCCAATCGTTGAGGCTTGATGTTGTGAGCTATTGTGTAGTTTTTGGTTCTAGTTTTGCCGTAGTTTTGCCAATGTGAAGAAAGTAATGACGCTGCATATTGTGCATAACGTAACCGAGAGTTTCGGATACGCAACTTAATTTTCGGCGTTTCGCCCTATTTTTAGATACTTGACGTATGTATGGCGGGAAACTTTTTAGGGACGACAAGGCCTATGGGTATATAATGTTTCTGTGCTTTAATAATTGAAACAGTCTGAATTTTTTTGAAGTCGTGTTCTCGTAATTGATAATCTAGCGACTTTGATGTTTCTATGTCGGACGAGGCCGATACTATGGCTGTCAATAGCATTCAATCTGCTCACAGGCACGCAACATGCAAGCTGTCTTCCAATTTTTAGCTGCGCAAGTTTATTTTTATTTAAAGCTACAGCAACAACCAAAACTTAGTAAAGTAGCTGTTACTTTATTGCTGCATCAGGTGTGCTGTAGTCAGGTCAGCAGGAATTGTTGAGTTTGCGGTGAGAGGCTTGGGGTACAACCAACTTTTCAAGATCTTTTGGCTGCATTGGCATGCATCGGCAATCTTGCATATATATATTTTGTTTCCAAAGCAGGCAAAATTCTGTCACTGATCATTATTAGGCTGCATGGTACCCTTTATTCATGTTTAGCTGCTAAATAGTTTGCCTTGTGTTGCTGTACAAATTCTATCTTGACAGTCTTCATGACAGTCGGTAAATACGTCCATTTGAGCACGCGCGTGTGATCCCAGCACTTAAACTCAGACTGACAAGAGCCAATAAGTCGGAACACAAGTCGGAGAAACCGTCGTACCTCTTCCAAACGGTAGACTTCAGCAGTCGGAGACCCGCCCAGAGAGAAACGGCTGTAAAAAAACCTTCTGCAGCTTCTGCAGCTTGTGTTGAGCTCAGTAAGCGAAAATGTCAGCCGCAGTTACTTTTAATTGCCGCGTGCACTCAACTAAAAATTGACATTTTTCTTCCGCGGCTCCGAAAAAGGGGGGGTTTCACTAAATAGACTTTTGACGGCTAGAAGCTTGGGTAATTTTATTTTGCAGTACAACGAAATGAAGTACAATACACAAAATGAAGATAATACAAACTGATGCAAAAGCACATAAAGTCCCAGTGATTATGATCTCAGGACTTTTTGGAGATTGGAAAGAGTAGAAAGTAGACAAGCGTGGAGAACACAAATCATGTCTCAGTACTCGTCTAGAACTATTGTTGTGAATGTAACTGAGCCGTGCATCGCAAATGCGTATGTGGCTTGTGATCAGGACCGAAACAGCTTGTGCTCGCTTGTAAAAAATTCAAGACCTTGCGTCAAAAACGTTACCAACATTCTAACGAAGAATTCTGCCGGTACAAAGCAGTATTGTCTGAAAGCACTCGCTACCTAATTGTCAGCCCACTGAAAAATTAAAAAAACAATTTTATCAATACAAGAATGTAAGCCCAAAATTAGATGAATACACAGTGAGCTAAGAAAGAAGCTGCTCAGTTTGATTTCTGCGCTATTTAAGCAAAACAACAGATGTACCAAGTTCATTGGAGGGTGTATTTCTAATAAGTTTAAGCTTTCAATACAGACAGACACGAGCTATCAATTGTTGTTTCAAAGTACAGACTTCAATCATACTTAGGCGATCTGCTCAGAGTGTTGCATTTGCATGACTAGAAGAGAGTATAGCTAAATTGATCACTTTTCGATAGATGTCATAGATACAGTATATATAAATATTGCAGTGCATTTAATCTCGTTCAAACAGCTACACTTTCCAGTACAATCATAACCAGGCAGTTAAACTGAATAGATTCGATTATTGTGAAGCTTCGATTAAGCTTAAGCTAGGTAATTGCGTACTGTCACCAATCATCGCGTGGAAAACCAAGAAATTCTACACGTGTAACTAATTTACGTACTAATATCACGTGATTCAACCAGACTGTGTAAGATAGACAGATCGTTAGACTGATTGCGATATAACTTGTCAGTTGATCGAACAAAAAAAAACGTGAACAATTCAGTAGTTTTTTGAAATTACCAACGGCAAATTACTAATCAATGAAAAGTAGTACATTCAAGCACACATGAGATGTAACAGCTAGCGGTGTGCGCCAATGAGAGAACCGAAATTTTGACTAGACGCGTCTTTAATTTGCATAACTGTATATTACGTGTGTGCTCAAGACGCGTTTGACGCGCGTAATGAAATTAAATGAGGGTTAGAATCAGGGTAAATTGAGGTCTTTGCCCCCTTTGTCCTCGTTCCCTTCTCTCTTTTTCTTTTCACGCGTTCCTCCCTTCTTCCTTTTCATTTTTCAATTCAACAATAATTCTTTTTTTGAGTAACTGCAAAGCAGATTGACGGATAATTGTGAGTGAACTAATGATTTCTTTTCTTCGATTGATTTCTCTACTCCAATTCCGTGTCTTTCGATGAGACGCGTTGCTGAATTGGAAAGATTTGATCAAAAGCACCCTATGACGAAACTTTACTGGATACTTTAAAAATATATGAATAACTCATGATTTTATTTTCCGTAAAGAAATCGCTAGATAGTATCTGAGGGCTTTATGATTCAAAGAATTGACTATTGATCGACAAAACTTTGGTACTAACGTGGCTTTAATAGATTCACAATGTTGGAAGGCAAACTTGAACAAGCTTCTCTTTTTAAAAAGGTTCGGAATAATTCATTCTTGGTAAAAAGACTCAATCGCTGACTTTTAAATAGATCGTCGATGCTGTCAAGGAATTAGTTCAGGACTGCAACTTTGATTGCTCTGATTCTGGAATTGCTTTACAAGCCATGGACACTTCGCATGTCTCTCTTGTCTCTCTTCTTCTTAACGCAGATGGATTCTCTGAGTACCGATGCGACCGGAATATTGCTCTTGGTCTCAATCTTACTTCATTGACCAAAATTCTTCGTTGCGGTAACAACGAAGATATGCTTACTCTCGAGGCTCAAGAGAATCCCGATGCGCTTACTATCAGATTTGAGAACACTCAACAGGATCGTATGTCTGAGTATGCTCTGAAGTTGATGGATATCGACCAAGAGCATCTTGGAATCCCTGAGACTGATTACGCTGCTACAATTACACTTCCTTCCGCTGAGTTCCAAAGAATCTGCAGAGATATGTCTGCTATCTCAGAAAGTATCACTATTGAATGTACCAAGGCTGGTGTGAAGTTTTCCTGTGAGGGCGATATTGGCAATGGAAGTGTTACTCTCAAGCCTTCATCTTCTGCTGACAAACCTGAATTGGCTACAAAGATTGAGCTTTCTGAGCCTGTCAGTTTAACATTATCTACCAAATACCTCCTCAACTTCTGCAAAGCTACTGGATTAGCACAAACTGTTACTCTTAAGCTTGCAGACGAGAACCCTATTCTCGTCGAATATCCTCTTTCCAGTGGACACCTGCGATTCTATTTGGCGCCAAAACTCGACGAATAAATGTATGCTATGCTTTGATTGGGAATGGTTATAAAGCGATAAGACGGGATGCTAGGTGTTTTGCGTGTTCTTTGATTGTCATTTGTTTCTTTGATTTGCGTCTGTCTTTTGTAGTTTTAATAGGTCGTCTCTGTTTGTTGTGTATGTACATTCGAAATAATAAAAACTCAAGATAAAAATCGTATAATACATCAGCTGTATATTTGCTCATCAACATTCAGCTTGACAGGCACTTGACTGATTTCATTTGCTAATAAGCAATATCGCATTGTGCTCTCATTTGTTATCGGTAGCACTAATCGAAATGCGTCATTTGCATTCATATAATACCGGTGCATCCGTTTACTCCTCAAAAACCCCATTCCTTCATACAACCTTATTGCCGCTTCATTATCTACTTCAGTTTCCAGCACTACTTCATCCGCGCGGAGTTCAATCATCTTCGTTAATGCCATAACAACTAGTTTACTAGCAATCCCCTTCCCTCGGTGCCGTGTTGCTACTGCTAGCATTGCAATATATCCTCTTAATTTGACGCCTCTATGTGGTGCTAATTTACACACTATGACGCCAATCACTTCGTCACCTTCTGTCGCAACAAAGCAGAGATGAGGCCATTGATAGATAAAGTATCGGTAGACGTAGATTCCGTATGGCTCTGAGAGATCCTGAGCAATCAATTTCCGAATGGCAGTCAGATCTTTTTCTTCAACTGCTTCTGAACTATTTGATACCGACGGGAGTTCATACGGACGAAAAACAACAGTCATTTCGATCGTTTAACTGCAGAATCGTAAGAACACTGCACTTCGTCAAGATTTCATTAACACATCCCAATTCACAAGCTACAATCCCAACCTTCTCGAGCCGCACCATCTTCAAATGAGTAGCTGGCAACTTTCCATCTCCTATCAACCTACTTCACAAATGGCAACCTCCCCTTCAATAACAACAGCTGAATTGATCTCTGATCTGTCATCTATATATGCATCGCGCGTATCAAACCCTCATATCCAAAGTGACGCAGACCTAAGTAATGAATCCGACGACGACGAATTCCTCGATAAAGCTCGTGAAGCTCTAGCTCTTTCAGAAATGCTAGAAACTAAAGCTTCTAGTGCCTCATTATCAATTGCTACTTCTAATTTACTCTCTGTGCAAGACTCTTCAATGAGCAGAAGTACAAGTCCTTTACCCGCTGCCATTGTGAATGGGTTAGCAAGAAGTGCTGCTGGTGTTGTTGGACCCAACTTATCACTCCCCGGTCAATCAGTGAATGGCACACCATTTGAAAAAGACGAGGTTGATGAGAAAATACTGAAGATTAAGCGTGATGTCGAGCTGCTACTTGAAAGGCTCAAACAAGCCGGTCTCCCTGGGCAATAAAATGATCAGCAGTAACAAAACTTATTGGCGAAGGTAACACTTCAATGAACAGTGTTACGCACGCAGAGAAAACTTTATATAAGTTATTTTATACGGTCTTCTATGACGAAATGAGTCATGACGGAAGCCTTTGCAAGTACCACCATATTCTAATGTCAAAGATGGGTTTGTCAATCTTAGGGGGATTACTTTTAGTTTTCAGAATATATTTGCATTATTCTCGCGTTTGTCTAAGCAGTCATCGAATTGTCGAATTGAGTCCCAATTATGATGACTCGCCCACGAATAAATCTGTACTAGCCTATATTGCTTATACATGTACATGATACTTAAAAATCTCTATTTTACTTCATCTGTGTCTCTGGAACACCAAAACTGATACAAAACTTCAATCAGACCATAAACATCAGATAGAATTCTTTTAGTATGATTGACTGCAGCCCAGATTCCCTCTTCTTCTTTTTTCAATCCATCTCCCCTTTCCCAAACATAACAGTATAAAATACAGCATGCTTGGAACATGTTCGCTTTCAAATGAGCTTTTTTGTAATTAAGAGAGTGTGTGCGGTGCGTAACGAACGTCTGATACATTCTAGAAAATAAAAAACAATAACCTGCCCTTCATAACAAATAAAAGTATATAATGAAACATTTACAAATGAAATAAAAATGAACAAAATCAAAACAGAAAAAAATGAAGAACAGTATATAACAAACTCCAATTGCTAAATTTTGCTTTTTATTATTTATTGTGCACCACTGTATTCCCAAATTATTTTAATCCAAAGTTGTAGTCAAAAATTGACCTAGGATGACAAAATCATAAAAAAAAAGGTCTGTGATTTATAAACAATTACTTCTTAGCCTCCTTAACGGGCTCTTCCACAGCAGCCACAATGGGCTCTTCTGTTTCCTGAGGCTCTTTCAGTTTGGGAGTTTCTGCGCCAGCACTAGCGTCAATAGCAGGGGCCTCAGCGGCTTCAGCAATGGCGGCGGCATGAGCACGACCTTCGTCGTCAATGAAGTCAGTGTCCTTAACGACAGTTCCAGACATTGTAACTTGCTCGTTTTCATCTTTAATAAGCTCTTCTTGCTCCTTTAAGACCTCGAGACGTTGCTTGTTGGTTGCAGTACCTTCAGCATGGTTGACCTGAAGTTCAGCCTCGTGGAACAGCTCATCCGGAATAGAACTAAGTGTTGAAAGTAAAGCATCATAAATGGTGTCAATGGACGATGAACCGTATGAATAAGCAGCAGAAAGAACAAGAAGTGTGCTAGGAACGTGTTGTCTAAGTCTCAAATCCAACCAGTTTTGTAAATCTTCACGCAGTCTTGCGGGAGATACACCGTGGGATTTAATTCCTCTAATTTGGCATGCGCCCTGCAATTCGGGAACAGACAAAGACTCAACTCCCTCGTAATCGATGGCACGATCGTCCCTCTTGGTTTGACGCATCCGACGACGGATTTGATAGCGAAGCATCATATCTGTACCGAAAGTTTGCAGATTCATGTATCTCGACATGGCTACCAGTTGAGGACGGGATAAGTTGTCAAGGACAGTATCATCCTTGAATAGACGACAGACCTTTAATAGTTCCTCTCGCGATGGAGACTCTCCGGAGTTTCTAACCTTACGGAAAAAGCTAGCAAATAATTCTCGTTGAGCTTTGCTAGAAGCTTGCGGGAGAGCAAGTCCAGACTCTTTAACAGTGCTGCGCAAGAACGACGAAACCTCTTTACGGGTTTTTCGGAGGTTCTTGGTACGTTTTTCAATAGTAGAAGGAGCTTCGAAGGTGGAAGGTAGTAAACCAGGGAATATTTTGAGAGCAACCGGAAGCAAAAGCTCTGCAAATGGCACAATCAAGAAAACAGAGAATGGAACAAGACGAATGAGATCGGTCGTTGTGCGCTCAAGCTGTCTGCTCTCACGACGCGTGAGCTCATACCCAGCCAACATTTTCATGGCGAGTTTGGTTGAGATTCTAATTTCAACCCCTAAAAGTTTTGTACTATCCCAGGTGTGATGCAACGCATCCTTAATTTTTTGCCAGAGGGTTGCTTTAGAAGCATCTGAAGCGACAGGAGTTGTTTCCGTAGTCTCCGATTCGGTAGCGGCGACAACACTTTCTTTTTTTGATTCAGAAGCCTTTGCATCATTTTCTTCACTCAGAACATTTTTGCTAGCTTTGTCTGCGCTTTTCTCGGCCACGTCTTTAGCAGCATCGCGTTCTTCAAACTCAACGTCCACTTCGGTCTTTTTGCTTGCTTTAGCAGCAGAAGAAGCAGAGAGACGGGACGACTGCGCAACTTGTTGCTGAGTAGCAGGTCGCTTCATTGTCAGAACATCGATGGGGGGTGATGAGGAGCTCGAATGCGGAGTGGTCTCGGTGGAGTAGGCACGCATCAGCGTCAGCAACGCCTGGGGTGACACGCCCACTACAGTCCGTACATTGCCATAGCGACCCGCGAGAGCGCGGGATCCGGCCGAGCGACGAACAATGGCAGACATTCTTATTCACAATAAAAAGAGAAGAACCGCAAAAGATATCTTCGCACTTTTGTTGGGACAGAACAGAGAGATTAAAAGAGAGACAGTGCTGTGTACGATACTGCCCGAGTCGTAGAGAAATTATTGCACTGGTCAAAGCCTAAAAATTGAACTTATATGCCCCAAGTAACTAATAAGCAAACTTTTTATGGATTTAAGTCTGTTAGTTTAATGCTGTAAATTGCATCATTGCCCAACAAGGCTCTTGTACCGCGTAGTCATCCCGCAGTTAAGCCTACTTCCAAATCTTCCTTTCGTCCGACAATATCTTTGACATTCTAAGTCGTAGTAACAGACAAAAATTCAAATTAAAGGTGACTTATACTTATTTATTTGCAAAGGAATTGTATGATTTGTTAGTCGTCAATCAATCTACTAACCCCGTTCTTCGGCCGATTGCGGATGCTTGTAAACCATTCAAACCCTAAGCCCATGCAAGGGCCCTAAACTGATGTTAGACATCCTCAGATGAGTAATACCTTTCATCCGACTTGCTTGGAAGCGCCATTCTATTTCGGATAAAAATATATTTAATTATTAGGTTCAGATTCTGTTTTCGAGAATAGTGCCAAAGTTTCTTCTCTGTACCAAGAGGCTCTTCTATGGTTTTCCAAAGATGGCTGTGGAAATCAGGGTTGTCGAATTCCGGGGAAGACTCGTTTAATTCTACGCAAATTGAACCTCTCTCCTCTCGGATCAGCAGTTGAATGTTTTTTGACCACTCTAAAACTCTTGAGTGTATAACTCTTCCTATTTTGTTTTGCTAGGCTGGCTCTGAACATTTAACAGCAACTAAAAAAGTTTTTGTACGAGTTATTATACACAATATAAAGCGCTTCATGCGTCATCCGGCAGCTCTCTTCTTCTTTTGCCATCCATAATCAACTTTATCAACTATAGTACTTCTGACTTGAATAATAGAAGTCAACTCTTTAACAAACTCTTGAAAAACTATCACATTTCCAAGTAGATGCTCGATACTCACATAACGACTTTTTCCGCTCTCTGATTCTGTAATTTGAATTATTGGTGGAACGTAGTCGTCATCTTTACCAATATCGTCAAGTTTAATTTCAGTAGCGCTTCGCCGTTCACGAGTACGCGTTCGTGTCATGGTTTGACTACTCGCTGAATCTTTCCGTTGTCTAGTGCCACCATCAATTTCTTCTTCTATCTCTTGATCTTCCTCTGGTAAATCCTGAATCACAGGTTCGGAAATCGTATTTTGAAATATGTCTCTGATCTCTTCGCTCAATTGAACTGGACTCATCTGCTTCGTCAAAGTGTTATCCTCGCTCCTAGTTCTGACTAGTACAGGCGAGGATGATAAAGGCAATATGCGAGGAGTAGAAAATGATGTTTGAGATCCACCAGATGGACTCTGACCATTGATTCCAGAGCTTGGCACAGGTAGTCCAGATCGTTCTGAAGGCGACGACATCAGTGACTCAAAAGCCTTTAGAGAGTCTTGAGAAGCAGTTCTCTTTAGTAACGGAACGTGAGTCGGAGTGGGCACACTCGGTCCGTTTCTCCCTAGAGGTGATTGGGTTGAAAACATCAACTTTGAAGACGGGGTACCGTTACCACTAAACGTCCGTATTGACAATGCACTACTCTGAGTCCTTCTGTGATTTTGAGTCTTACTCGCGTCTAACGTTCTATTTTCAAAAGCTCCACCAAAAACGTTAGTGGCTAATGATTCTGCTCGCCTATGGCTTGTCATCTGTGCCCTTTCGGTCCGCTTAGACACGTGAAGATTTGAGGATAAATTACGTCGAGGTACCACCGACGTTCGTTGTTGCTCGAATGCCGCCGCTCTTGATATCACTCCCGATCTATACTTATCCGGTGAGCGATTTGGTAAACTGACGGATCGTCCAGTCAGAGGTGACGATTGCAAAGACGATATAAACAACTCCTCTGCTCTCCTTTGTGTATCCATTGGGGACAACGAGAATGTTCGAAAACTGGGATCATTAATGTGGCTGTCCTCTTGAGATTCTGATACCGGACTCGAAAATGCAACAGCAGATATATCAGGGATACTGTCTTCGTCGGCCTTCAGCAAACCACGACGCTCAGTCAAAAGATCGTCAAAGCCTGATATCTTCTGCCGATATTGTTCAATCTTGTCTGCAAGTAAAGAAAGCGTTTGCATTACAGGTGACAAACTCTTCAAAGGCATGGATCCGTGTCTATCGCTAGTAAAAGTTCCCCAGTATTCGTCATAGTCGTCATCGTCTGAGGAATATGACGCATCTGACCCATATGCTATTATTTCCGACAAATCCGAGTCATCTTCAGTTTTCAAAATCCCCCGTCCATTGAATATGTCTACAGATCTATTCGAAGTTTTTGTTGAAGTAGATTGCTCGCTTGACCGTGTCATGTCTGCCAGATCAGTAAGCATCCATCCGCGTAAAGAAAGCCATCCACAACTTGTCAAATCAACAAAGACTCTTGTTAGAGTCAGATTCATTTCAACACTATTCGCAAAAAACTGATTCATAAGGCTCAGAGTACCCTTCCAGATCTCATCATCCATTTGCAATGTATGCTTAAAAAGTTTCACTGAAGCCGTCTTGGTTGAAAAATTATTCAAAGGTGATAAGTTTTCTGGTAGAAACGGGTGAGATTCAATAAGTAGTCTGCTTTCTTTTAGATAACTATCATAAGTCTGACTGGAAAGCTCCGTTTTATTATCTTCACCCGGAAATAGATTGAGGAAAAATGCCATTTCTTGAGAGTGAATATTGAAGGGAGTGACTGTGGGTGTAAAATCTTCAGATATAAATATAACGTGAAACAAAGTATTTAGGATATAAGGATAATGCCTTCTGATTAACGTGGAAACTAGACGAAGAGCAGCTCCAACTGTTTGTTGAGAAGGTGCCTTCAAACTTTCTGACAAAACTTCAGCGAGATCAAATATTCCTGTGCTGTCTTTCGGTGTATTATCGTCACTTGCACTACTTCTTTGATGCGGCATTAATGCGGGCAGAATTAATTCGATTATGTCCGGTTGTTGTAGCGTATCCAACATTGCTCGCAGGTATGTCATTAAGGCAACCATAAGAGCCCCATTGTTAGATTCGGTGCTTTCCGCTAAAGAAGGCAAAAGAAGCTGCTGCAGAAAAATGATCTTGAACCTTTCAAGCAGGTTTAACTTGATTTCCTCTGATCGGCAGTGACTGATAGTATCTTGCCAGAACTCCAAGTATGATAGAAACATCTGAAGATGAAATTGATTTTGATCTACTTCTTCGGGATCCTCTGGTGCAGCTGGTATCTCACCAATCGGTATAGGAATGAGATTCCTTTCGGAATCTTTAGCCATAGAAACAATTTTAGGCTCCGTAGAAGACTGATACGCGTTAAGCATGCGACTAATTCGTCAGTATAATGAGTACATTGAACAGATAGTACTTACCGACTCAATTGGCTGTATAAAGCGCCCAATCCAGATGCTATCAAAGTTCCGAAGTCACTTTCTAAGATCCATTCTTCAAGTGGAGAGTCCGGAAGAGCAGACTCGACAATAAATAACAAGCCAGTTCTAGCAAATTCACCAGCTGATCCTTCATGATGTACAAAATCAAGAAGAAAATAAAACAACGGAAAGTCGCTCTAGGTATTAGCTAAGATTAGCTTATATTCATTTCATTTTGATATGCCGTAAATTGTACCTTACGCTGCTGTATTTGAATATCGTTCAAGAGACTATCGATAGCATTGGTAGCATCTTCCACATTGTGCAACTGAGAGTCATCTTGATCATCAACTGTATCTTCCATCGATTCGTTGCTTCGGGACCTTTCTCCGATCGGTATTTCTGGCGGAGTCTCGTATGCAGGACTCTGCTTTGCAGAATTCAAAGCTAATTTGCCTGTTAAATCTGTAGACGATTTACTGACATAATTACCTCTAGTTCTATTATCACCCCTAGCTCTCAAATCCTGATCTTTGCTAGCAGTTGTTGTTTCTTCATTTCCTGGAATATTTTTGGACTTCGGAGTGCGCGAAAAGTCGACCTCGCTTTCTTGTTCCGTATGATAGAGAGACCTGTTCGGAGAACTCACGCTTTTAGTTCTAACAGTATTCTGTTCGAAGCTCTCTTCTTCTCTACTGTCATTAGGAAGTTCATATATTAGCTCAGGGAGGTCTTCGTTGTCGTCATTATCACCATTTTCATCAATAGGCCTCAAAGACTCACGGCGGCTAACGCTTTCCGTATTCGAAAAAGCCATCCAATTATCATCAGAGGTACTAGAAATTTTGACCCATTTCATGAGGCTTTGAGGTTCAGAGCGAAGACGTGAAGCGACAGAAAACAGCATTTGGGCAAATTCGTCTTCCAATAATTTGTTACTTTTCGCTCTATCCATTTCACAAAGAAATACATTGATGCTCTGAATAACCTGTTCATTGCTCATCAGATCGTCTTCGCCACTCCTAATCAGAACAGAAAATGCCGCTGCAGACTCTTGAATTATAGAAGGTCCACATAATTGGGTGATTTCGGCAATCTTAGTGAACATGCCATGATCCAATGCAAATTGAAGACACCGTCGTGTGCTTCTATTCTCTTCCTCGTGTTTAATTATATCTGCAATGTGTCGTATAAGTCGGCTAACTTTTTCTTGTGCCTTAGCTCCAATTCCATCTTTAAGCGCCTGTTCATCTCGCTACATAACAGCAATCAGTATCACGATACTGATATGATTCATCTATTGTGCCAACTTACAGCTAAATCGATCCAAGCCTTCTCGATGGCAGCTAACGGAGCTCTGTCGGCGTCGTCTTTATAGCTTTGCCGTCGCCAAAGCCCCCAGAAGGAAGACATGGCAACTGGTCTTGCGGCTTGGGCTCCAAAGTTGCCTGCAGGTGCGCTATCACTAAACTCGGCTCTTGAAACTTTAAAAACTCACAGACGAGATGAGCACGTAGTACAATACTCAATTGAGCAACTCTCCCTTTTCTGGCAGCGCGAGTAGTTCTGAAAACATTCCCTAATTGAATGTTCAAACAAACAACTGCATCAGTATCTCATTGTGCATAATAGTCAGTTACCTGACGAATAGAATAATAAATCAACCGGTTACATTGTGAATATAGAATCAGACGAGCCCTTACCCATATAGGCTACGTTGTAGCTCTTGTAAGAGGTAATCTCATCTGTATTACATCTCCACGAACCTCACTCAGCATTTGCCAGATAAACTGTGCCACCGTTCTGTTATTTGTACATAGCATGTTTACATAGTTCTATTGCTTTTTTGTTTTTGACGTCTATCGGCAAGGCCGGCATTTTAGATCGTGCTGACTTAGAGGGGAGTAACTGCGCATCATCCATCATAATCATGCCTCCCGTTGATCCCAACCGAGCAGGCCTTTTGGTCTTCCTGCTAATCATTATGCTCCTCACCCCCGAATCAGCTTCACCAAGTCAACGACTAGCTTTTCAAGAGTTTCTGAAAGCGCAAACTCATCGCAGAGATGTTTTGCTGAATGCTACTTATGAGGAAGGGCCTGTCGACTTAGAGGGAATAAATAACCCGATTATTCCTTACGAGGTTCATTCGCTGGCAACAGAGCTATGGGAGTCTCAGGAGATAAACCCCATTGAAGGTCAAAGAGAGACATCGTTTTATCACAACATAACGGGCCTGATGCGCGGTGAATGGAAAACTGCGGACATACCTGTTCCTGCCATCGATCTTCCCCATTCAAGTGAATATTACGAAAAGTCGCCCCAGTTGAACAATTCTACTGGGGCTGTTATGTGGGAGTCGTCTGTAGATACTAGAAATGTGACGGATCAGGAAGGAATCTTGACTTTAGATATCAGTGAGAGTCGGCGTGGCGAAATTCAGGTCATAGAGGTATGGACATGGCATCTGTTATTAATTTAAAATACTAATGATTAAGGCCAACTTGAATATTCAAAATCGACAGGGGAAAAATGGACACGAAATACCGCTGAGAGGTATACATTTTCCGGACACAGGAAACATAGTAATGACCACTACGTCGAGAAAGTATGATCACTTCAACGATCTTGTTAAGACCATGCTAACCGGACTAACAGGTTTGCGGGAATTTTTAGTATTCCGTTTTTAACTCTTACTGAAGATCGTTTCAATCAGTCTTATACACCGTTTGTCGCTGAAATAAATAGGACTATAGATGAATTAGAGAATATGTATAGAAGTGAAATCAATCCTCAATCTAGCGGTCCGTCAGGATCTTCTGATAGCTGTGAGTATATTGTTTATCTGCAAGTACATTCAAGTCCTCTTAGTCCGATCGATATGGAAATCGTGGAGGATGAGTTGCGATTCCCGAAAGGACAACCACATAAAGCTATACCAAAAGTTGTTCTGTCTTCTCTTATATATTCTCCTAATTGTGGTATTTTACTTGAAAGCCGCTCGACTGTGGGTGAGAAGATAGAAAAGTTTTGGACTAGAGCAGGTCACACAGCACAAATAGCTGCCTTACTGACAGCAATTGAAATTTGGTTATTGATGAGACAAATGAACGACACCAATACACCCTCTACGGTGTCCAAATTGAGTTTTTGGACAATTGGAATTATGTCGCTCGTTGACGGATATCTTTGTATGGGCTATCTTGCTGCTGCGGTTTTTATGGAATTCAGTTTTCTACCGTTTATGGCGGCGGCGTTTCTGTCATTCCTTTTAGTTTCCGTCTTTGGGATGCGTTATTTAATTTTGATTTATCGGATCCAGAGGCCCGAGAGCAGAAGCCAGCAGAACACAACACCGACTGCCGCAACTCCTGTTTTACCCACTGACGGATTGCCTTTACCGGCCACAGCAACTCCCCAAACCGAGCAGGCTAATATGGGTGCTGCGAACAATGATGACGATGGTCGTGGAGATGTCAGTCTACTATATTCAAGATTTTATTTTATTCTTCTTGGAGTCATCTTCCTCACACTTAATGCTTCAACGTGGCCTAAGCCTTACAGACGCGCATTTCAGCGTGCCATTTTCCTATTTGTCAACTCGTACTGGGTACCTCAAATATATAGAAATGTAATGCGAGGATGCCGACGTGCTTTTAGATGGGAGTTTGTTTTTGGAATGAGCGTTATCAGACTCGCACCAATGTTTTATCTCTATTTGTTCGACGGAAATATTGTTTTTCACGAAGTGGAGCCAGTTTGGGCCATAATAATTGCATGCTGGGTATGGCTGCAAATTTGCGTTTTGGTATCGCAAGAGATTCTTGGACCTCGCTTTTTTGTTCCTGGAAATCTTTTGCCTCCATCATACGATTATCATCCGGCGCTATCGGTTCCAGATTTGGAGTCAAGGGCAGCTGCTGGTGATGACCAGCCTACCGTATCTACAGACAGCAATGGAGGCGTTGTTGTCATGGGTCCAACTGATTGCGCGATCTGTATGCAGCAAATTGAGCTTCCTCGAGAGTTGTACGAAAGAAATGAGAATGGAGCGGGCGCAATGACGACTGGTTCCTCGGCAAGCGCGTTGTTAGCACGAAGGACGTATATGGTAACGCCTTGTCGCCATATATTTCACACTGCATGTTTAGAATCTTGGATGAGATTCAAATTACAATGTCCTTCATGTCGAAGCGCACTACCACCGCTCTGAAAGTTTAAAAACAAATTTTCCGTGTGATTATGATGTATAGGGGAGGAGTGGATTGGCGTACATTTTGGTTTTGTATCAGCTTATGTTTAGCATTATACTGGATGCTTCGTGTTTATGTTCATTGTGCATCTGTTATTTATTGAAAGCCTTAGCAATTGCTCTTATGTTAGTGTTTGTGTTTGCCGAGAGCTTTGTATATATTACTTAAAATTGGAGTAGCCAAGTTTACAATATGACGCTTAATTCGTAAATTCAAAGGATTATGTTAGATGTGTATATGGCAAGAATGAACAACAATAATGTTATTAGCAAACATGCGTCCCAGACATCCAAACGAACGATAGCAAACGGTTCGATAGCAACGCTTATGGTTGATGGAGAACAACTACCATGTACATCATCATTGTGCAAACTCCCAACTCGGACCCCGCCGCCGCACGCGCCGCACCCCTCCACTAAAGATCGATCCCCTCGGTCAGTTTCAAAACTACATTGCATCACGGCGAAATCAGAAACTCTTCTCATTAAAGTGGTTTCCTAATTGCTTCTCTAACAGTATCACACTTCAAACTTTTGCCATTTGAAAAAATTTTGTAAAAATGTCGCTACCTAGTTATTTGCGCCCGATGTCGTCGTCGGCAGCCAAGATGGCTCCAAAAAAGCCTGAACCTGCTTCTTCATCGCGAGTACATGTTCTCTCTAACACACGATTGTTCCAGTAATCAAATAAATACTGACAGTTAATTAGTACTTTTGAACATCGAAGACATCAAACAAAGTGACCGACTCCGTTAAAAAAGCCGAGATCATAGTCGATGCCAAACAAACCGAGCGAAAGGTATCCAATGGCAAACAAGCAGGCGTCGCCGCTGTTGCAGAACCTAGAAAACATGTCACAGCCTCCAATACTACTCAAAGATCTCAAAAAGTTTCCGGTAACAAGAAGCTCAAAAATGACAAGAAAAAAGGCATAAATCTGTCCATGTCCAAACCCGTTTCTTCGCTCGAGCCGTTGCATCTCGTCCCACACCTTGTAATTCCAAGATCAACAAGCAAGGAGAATTACCGACCAACACAGTACATCAACCTAAAAGAGTCCCTCATAGCGGATTTCGAAATCGATTTGTCGCGTGCTTTGCTCCTGCAGTTGGCAGTGAAGGAAAAGAAGTAAGAGCTGCCAACAACAGCTCAAATTCGCGCCGCCAAAAGATTTGTTTAAAACCTGTTCGTTTCACCTTATCTAACCTGATAATCAGCAACACAACACAGTATCAGTCAGAAACCTTATCAGGCTATCCCTTCAGAAAAGAAAAGAAATGCAGTCTTCTTCACAGATCCCAATCCAAGTTACCTCGTCCACACAAGCAAAAGCTGCGCATGGAAAAGCGCACCAGCTTTTCAAATCAGTGTTCTCACACTGCAAAATCCCTCGCTTCGTCTCGTTCATGTATCGAGGATCTGAACGTCATCCGCAGCAAAGAGAGGGCCGCACAGATGGAATTCCAGAGTCGATTGGAAAGATTGGTGAAGCATCCGTAAGCGTTTAACTTCAGAACACAAAACATAAATTAACAATACTCTTGACTGCAAAAAACTTCATTACCACGATAGACCAGTCGACCATGCACCGCGCGGAATCCAAAGTTCAACGTCGCACGGACGATGCACATTCAACCATCCAACCGTCAACAGTATTACAAAACACAGAATTCACAGCAAAAAATAAAATCCACAGTGGCGTAAGTAGATCTGTTTTGCGAATAGTTAATAATATATGTGATAACAGAGAGCAGATCAAGTTCTAGCATCGTTCACAAATAAACAATGAAGTCGCAGAGCGCGACACAGAACACAGCGCGGCTTCATTAATTCAGCCAACAGATTGCACCGGCAATCAGTATTCCACCGGGCATTCTATTCTGATGTTTGCAAACCTGTTGGCATGTTGCTGCTTTATTAAGCAGGCAAAGACACAGCCTTCAGTAAACAGAGTGGTGAATGAAGGAAGCAAAGACGCGGGAGAAGTCACGAGCACAAATTTACTACCGTGCGGCGCAGTTCTCAGAACGCGTCCCCGCAGATCGAGTCTTACACATCTCTCACTGGCAAATTTAAGCATCAAGATGATAATTTGGCGACCCCAATGCGAATTACATTTTTTTGGAAGTAAAGGGGAACAACAGAAAAGAGAACAAGTTAACTGAAGCTTGTGACCATCTTACTACACAGTCAAATACGCGGGCCACAAAAGAGCTAGATCGCATCTTAGCAAAGAAAGATAATTCTACAATTACAAGTTCTGAAAGACGCGAAAAGGAGCGGCCAACTTAAATTGAGTTTCTTCCTATTGAAATTTGCGTACAGTCGTCAAGTGATCGCTTGACTGCAAATGATTTAGCAAAAAATACACACCATGATCAATTTCGAGTTTTCGAGCGAGGTGCGCGCACTGTTTCAAGCGAGCTCTGTTACGTGAAAAACTCAGATACTCTATCATTCAGAAAGTTTCAGCTGAGAACCTTTTTGACAACGTCTGTGGAGAGTACGTTAGCTGGCAAGATACATGCTGCACACCTTCAACCTTCTCACACGATAGATCGAATGAAAAAGATGCTAACTGTAGCTGCAACATCGGATCTAAATCCAGGAAGATTTTGCGAGGCGTACAAAATAGTTGCCGCGGAATTTCTCGCCAAGAATAATGACGCTGTTGCTCGATCAAAATTGGAGAGTGCTACGCCATCTATCAAGTCTGGAGGTCCTGAACATGCCAACGAAGAAGAGATCTTAAACGGAGATACTAAATGTGCTCATACAGTGTTTAAAGTCCCACCTTCGTTGGTCGCATAGTTTAAAAGCCGAAAAGTCCGATTTAAAAGAGGTATGGTGGGACATAAGTACTTTTTCGGCACTAAATCGGCGAAGAGCAAGTTAAGTAACGTGATTAATTGTTACGACGAGGATGATTATTTTGCAACCACTTTGAAGATAGTAATAGAAGAGAGAAGATATTTGCTATCACCGCCGCCTCCCAACTTCAAAGAAATGATTAGAGCGGGGAAGACAAAGCGGGTGAGTTTCAGCGAAGAGAGGATATCTTTTCTGAATTCAAGGTGCACACAGCAAGAGAAGACAGCTAAGTTAAAGGGAGTGAGTGAATGTGAAGTATTGCCTGATTTGGTCAATGATGTGTCTACCGAGGAAGGGATTTCTAAAATAGCGGCAGTTAAAGTATATCTGAAATGCCGGAGATTGATGCGACCAAGATCAATGATTTTTCCAAAACGTGTCATAATAGTTCAGAATCTAGCTGTGATATATCTGAAGAAACTACTAAAGTTGACACCTGTGATACTTTTGAAGGAACTACTAAAGTTGACACCAGTTTTGCCAAGAGTTGTGTCTCGTCCAAGAGATTTCCCGACGGGACTGAGAATTTCATTTATAGTTTAGCGAGAGAGAAGTGTTGGAACACTCGGGAAATGAAGCGGAAGTTACTATTGAGACTTTTACAGAATCACGTTACGAGTTTGAAAACAGCAGATGCGGCTTATTGTAGCTCAAATAAGGACAAAAATAGGGATGAGGCCTTGCATTTTGCAGGCGAAGTGTAATCGTATGATTGAGGGTTTTATGGTGCTGATGTAGGGGTGCTGTGCGAAGGGGTGCTGTGCGAATAAGCTTGACGAGATCCGTGAGGTTTTTACTATTATTTCCGACTGTTTTTCTGTTGTGTTGTGTTATGTTCTGTTCTGTTTTTTCAGAAGTTTGATTCTGTTTCTGAGTCTGTACTTTTATATCATCAATTTACTCAGTCAATGGGTATTTGACACAAATTAACAATTATATGTAATGTATTAAGAGTTGGAGAATCCTCAGACTTCTCGAAATGAGGACCTATTCTACTTTGCCCTTCTGATCTGTTTATATACTTGATGATAGCATCCATATTGCTTTCAAGTTTTAGCATAGTCACTACTGAATAATAAATTTACAGAGTAATACTGCTTTACAGAGCGTGGCTTTATCGGTTCAGTTTACTGATTGCAAATGCGTTTCTCTATCATACCTGCATATGTTGTATTGCAGTGTGATGCCTTATTTGAGCATACTACTTCGCAGCTTCCAGTGAATAGAAATTCTGGATAGTTTTTAAAACCTGCAAAAAGGTACGAGTTCTAGAGATGCTGGAAAAACCAGCGGCACACAGTAGTTTTCATTGCAGTTGTTTAGACGGAAACATTGCGAGACTAAATTCGATCTTACTTAAACCCATTTATCAAATTTGCTGCAAATTTTAGTCAATATATCTTGTCTGCAATCGCTTCAAAAATTATTGTTGAATAAGTTGCGCGTCTTTCATCTACCGCCTTTCCGTTAATGTGAAAATTGATGCTCCTTCAGATATTCAAGGGGCACAAAGTTGAGTTTACAGCAAAATGAATATTCTACTCTATACAATAATTGGCGTGTATGTATTGCGTGTATGAATTGAATACTTGTCTACTGAAAAAGCAAGTTTCATGTACAAAAGACAGGTCAGATGTCAAGCCATATATGTTAGCTATTTGAAAACATTGTTACAACTCCTATCGTACAGAACTCAGGAAGCCAAAGTGCTCTAGCTACCTTCGAAATATGTAAAACCAACATGTATAGTAATTCAGTAATATACACTCATTCCGTTATTTACTAAATCGCTTTTCCAAAATAGCTTTGCATCATTAATCATGTCAAACTCAAAGGGGAACGGGTTCGTTCTGCGTTGAAGTTCGGAAGATACAACGGGTAACCCAACTAAGGTCTCGACATATGAGCGGGACTCAGTACACAATTCTCCATCGTCAAATGTCTAGATAATTAGTTTACTGTAAACACAAATAATACCAAAGAGACTTACTGTGGGCACCTCAAGAAGTGTATGACTGTGATTTTCCCAAATATCGATCGCCGACATTAAATCATACCCAGCAGCCAAAATAGCTATATCGGACTGTAACGAATGACCATTCGACTTCATAGGTGTATTAACTTCCTTAGTGTTATCTTCCGCCGAGTCTGTAGATACATCGCCTTGCTCTTCGCTCAACAACTGTACACTCTTCTCAAGAGGAAAATTGTACGTTAAAAGCTCTTGCGTGAAGGCGCCTTCGCTTATGACTCTCAAAGTCTCAAGTTCAGCCAGATTAGAGTCACTCCTCCGTTCTAGAGTCCAATTCAAACCCTTTTTATCGTCGCCAAGTGCCATCTGACACCAAAATTGCAGAATAGCAAGAGCTTGTCGTAAATCTCCGTTAGCATGAGAAATTACTGCTCCGACATCTCGCTTCTGTAATAAATGCCCTTCTGATAAAGCTATTGACCACGCAAAGTCGATTAGTAAATCTTGATTTGTGGGCTCAAAATATATCAAACTTCCAGGATTTGTTTCGAGTAGATCTGTAGGTATATATCGAACGTCAGAACAAGTAAGAACGACCGGTCTCTTTGATGTCTCAATAAACTTAATTAGAGTAGACCAGAACGACTTATCGTTTTCAAACACAACATCAACATCTTCAATCAACAGAAAACTTCGTTGTCGAAATGATGGCTGAGAGTCGTTAAATGACGAATTTTGACTACTCTCACTTCCCTCAAACGAGTTTTTTTCCCTAGAGGCTTTGTGATGAACTAAATTCGATTGACTCATTTCACCAACCTGGTCGAGAATGTCTTTTCCATTTCGTCTTTGTCCTGCATTTATCTCAAACACAAAATATCCAAGTTCCTTAGCAGCAGCGTATACTGTTGCCGTTTTGAAACTAGCTGGAGCGCCACAAAGAATAGTGAGGTTCGAATTGCATTTCGGTCTATCTTCACGTCTTCGTAATCTTGATTTTTTTCTACTGCTTCGAGGTTGACTTCGTGCTGCATGACGGCCTGATCTTCGCTGCCGCCGTCTTCGATAACCACCAGCAACTATATCACTATCGTCATCATCAACTGTTACATCGCTATCATAGGATTCAACCTTTTCAGTGTCTTCGTCTGACTTTACAGTTGCCAGACCTTCAAAATCTTTGAACCCAGAGTAGTCCTCCTCATCAGAAGAGATCGGATCTAATTCGGGTTCGGAAACACGCTCAGAGTCCGAAAATGCAATAAACCCATCTAAATCATTTACCTTGCTTTTCTCGCGCTCCATAGCTTTCCGTTTGCTTATCGTCAAAGTTTTGCTTCGATCAGAAAACTCAATTCGATACTGTAACCATTTTCGAAATAATATCGCGCTGTCATCATGAACTGCAATTTGTTCGGTATTTATTGGTGCATAACTTGCACTCCAGAGCTGTGATTCATATTCAGCACGATCGAAAGCTGTGGACATGGGAAGACGTTTTTCAAAGAGGTATTGCAAGTATGGATGACGAGAGTAGTCGACATTGGCTTGTGCAATTTTAAGTACTTCTTGGTAATTTAGAACGTGGCGCGTTGCTGATGGTCGCTCGACATAAGTTAATGATTCTAGCAAAACCTCTAGATTAATCTTCTGGAAAATACTTTCTGAATCAGGTATAGAAATTATATGTGCTTTTCTCTTCAATAACGGCAACTTTGAAAATGAGGGCCTTTCAATATTGTGATATTTCTGTTTCAGTTCAACAAAATGATCGTAGTCTTTAACATGTTGGTTATCTCGCGTAGGCCAAAGTGCGAGTTTCTGGTTCGGAGGAGACCAAACGTCACTGGAAAATAGGCCTGTGCTTATCGGACTATCTGGAACCACGTTGTCTGCAAGTTTTTGTTTCCCCGCTACACAATAACATCAGCCCATAAACTTAATAGTACTATTAATGAAACTTACCACCCAAAAAGAAAGGATGTAACGGCTTAGCAGGAGGAACCCGTTTGAGTTTTGTCTGAACCTGATCCAAATCAACGATGACTGCAGAAGCCTGTGAATTATCTCTCGACATAGCCACAGAATCGGCATCAGTATCGCCGGTATCAGTATCGAAACTTTCAATCGTACGAGGTTCAGCTTTTTTGCGCATAAAAAATGGATGGATCGGCTTCTTTGGTTTTGTTGATTGTTGTGGTTGTTGTCTTATTGATGTAGGAACTGTGTTGCTGAGAGGAACAGTTTCCTCTTCGTCGGATTTGGGTGGTGTAGGCGGTGATAAACTATCATCAATAGTTTGTACATTGCTCCGTTTAGAGTAAAGACCATCATCGGAAGTAAGGTCAGATGTTTTGTTGGTATATACAGTGTCGAGTGAAGTAGGAGATGATGATTGTAAATTAGAGTCAGGTCGATTCTTCCGCAGAAATTGTAGACGTTCGGAACTTAGTTTGAACTTGACGACTTTAGAGTTGGGTTTTGGTAACGTGAGAGCAGGAAGCGTGCACAGCTTTGGTGTTGGTGTAGTTATTGAGGTGTTGTTTAATGGTAATGCTGGAGTTGATAAGCGCACTTCATCGTCATGATTAGTTGCCTCAGCATTCACAGGAGGTTTCCAAAGTTTGAGTAGCGTATTCCCATTATTGTTCTTCTTTCCACGTTTTCCAGATGTCATCACTACTGAATCATTTTCGAGGCCAGAAATTTGAGCATCGCCATTAGTTTTTTGTCGCTTATTACGCGATCGCGATTTCACATTTGAAGTTCGACCACCGCGCTTCGGTTTATCAGAGAAAGGTGGTACTTTTCCGTCCTCATTGTCAGATACTTCTTCTGTTGAAGATACTGGATCATCTGATATCTCCGCGGGCATAAGCATCTCATTATCACCAGTTAACCGGATAGGAAGTCTCACAATCTTTGATCTCACAGCATTTGAGTTTACTCCCGCACTCTCAGAGTTTTGCGTAAGGAATCCAGTATTCGCAGCATTCACAAGTCTTCTATCAATGTCCTCATTATCAAACTTCTTCGCTTTCCCATTCTGACCCACTTGAAACGCGTCGCCGGGTATAATCGCACTTATCCTCCTCTGTGATTTTTTCCCGTTATCCTTCTTCTCGTTCGGGTTTTGTTGATTCACAAACGGCGTTCCTAAATCTTTCACAAATGTGTGCAACCCTTGTTGCTGTTTTGGAGTTGTCTCGCTGTCATTGGAAAGAGTATCGTGTGCTGGATTCATTGACGGCGATGTGTGTAAAAGTGATTAAACCGCGTTCCGCGTCTAAATGACTTGGAAACAAGGCCAATCACTTGGAGATCTGAAAACAATACGCTTTATCCTCTGAAATCCAGCTTATCCAAAAATCATAGTATAAATTGATTTGGTGGTGGTACGGTCGTGCTGGTAGTTGCGTTAATTGATAGTGAATAATTAAAGCGCGTCGAGAGCGCGTCGCGTCGTGGGTTCTAAACCCTTGAAATGTACCTCACGTAAATAACTTTACCTATTCAGGTTTCAATAGTTCCTGCATATTTCATTAATCCTGGCCTATTAATAGTTTATACAATGATGTGTATCTGTGTTATGTCTCTTGGTACGTATAAAACACATTTGTATTATTTCTTGATTATAATGCCCTCGCCAAAGTCATATCTCAAATCGCTCATTTTACTAGCCATTTCTCTATTCTGTATCAATTCTCCAATCAACTCACAAACAACCATCCTATTCATCCTCAATCCTCTCTAAATCCTCCTTCGTCAAAATCATAAATACTCTTGCACTTCGCCCTCTAAAATCTCCCACAATCGCTCGCCACTTCTCCGCTTCTCAAATCCGTCCGTAACACCAGGTCTCGGCTCTCCAAAGCGTCCCCAGGGAATGATATACCCTCCATTCTGTTCTTTTGTGATCGGCGCAAAGCCGGCAAAGAGTTCAGTATAGGCACCGTATTTGGGATGGTATGAAAAGCAATTCTAGATTGTATTAGAAGGAGCTACGGAGTCAAGGAAGATACGTACACCGAGTTTTTGGACCCATTTTGGCCTGTTTTCTTGCATCCCGGTAATTAGATGTCCTGGATTTAGCGCCTATAACATTTAGTGTCCCTTCGCAACATACGCGCATAAAACTCACCAAACTAACAACATCATCCCCGGCCACACTCGCAAACTGTTTTGCCAAAATAACAGCAGCAGCTTTGCTCTGTCCATACAGCGTCATCTGGTATCCATCTTTCTTTCTGTAATTGATATCTTCCCAATTTATCCCGTCTTGGCCTGGACTGAATAGATTAGCGTCAGAGGATACCCATATCGTGCGCACTTGACCCCATGGTTCACCGCGTGCTGCGTATGTGCGTGAAGTCTTAATGAGCAAGTCGCGTAATAGGGCGTTGAGAAGGAAGTGAGCGACGACGTTGGTACCCCAGTGGAGTTCGTAATCTTGAGCAGTGGTTTTAATTGTGGGATGACCCATAACACCAGCGTTGTACCATACGGAATCAATTCTATCAACTTCGGAAAGAAACTTCTTCGCAGCGGCGGCTACGGAGGTAAGATCCATTTGGTCCATGATTAAAGGTCGAAGTTCGCCTGAACTTGGGGTAGAAGTAATTCGCGCTACAGCGTTATTGTAACGATCCATTGACCTTGTGCCGATGTATACTGTTGCGTTTTTTTCATATAGAGATTTGGATAGTTCATAGCCAATTCCTGAGGTTCCTCCGGTCACTATATATATCTACATCGTGTAAGTACCAAATTGTACAAAGTGTGAGGTTGCTGTCGTACTTTACCCTTTAGGTCTGGAAGGTTGTCTTCCGTAAATGACGGTTTCGGAGGAAGTACCTCTGTGAGGAATTGCAGCAATATGTTCATTCTATAGATATTGGTCTATCAATGGTGGATACTAACAAGTTCTGGGGAACAAGCTGAAGTCGGTAATGAACTGACAGATGACCCCTGAAAGTGAGACACGATGCAACTGGACGACGCCATGATTTACTATTTAAACAAGTACAAATATAAATCAAGCACAACTTTTCATAGGATTCATACAGAATTATATACAGTAATCGCATCATCAAAAAAATATACAAAATTGGTCATGAAGCGCAACGAAAATGAAAGTAGGCAACATCATACGCACATCTTAGTTTGACAACAGATGCATAATAACTGCCGCCAATTGCAAAATATACAAAAACAAAACTCCATAAATGCCCAAAAGTACACATAACTGTGCTCTAACCAAATGCAATCCATTATTACCAACTTGAACACTCACGCGCAAGAAATAAAAACCTGCGTACTACTCATATTCCACAGCAATACACTTGCCATTAATCTCCCCGACCTGCGTCGGACACCGTCTGTACGAATGCCCCTTCGACAAACAATAATCGCACTGAGGCGCCTCCGCACACGCCATCCGTCTATGCCCGACTTTCCTACAATATCTGCACCACTTTGGCGCCGATATAACGTCCACTGCACAATCAATCAGGATGCCGTCCTTGGGACTTCTCGCTGTGATGATCCGCGGGGGTAGCTGCATGTGCGCTGATAAAGCTAAAAGAACTTGGATTGCGGGCTGGCAGATGACGCCTTTTTGAGTTTCCCACAGGAGGAAAGAGGAGTAGAGCACTGTTCCGTAGTCGCGGAGGATGGAGAGGATGTGCGAATCGCCGATAGTGAAATTGGAGTCAATGTCGTTGATTTGCAAAAGTACGACTGTGACGCCGTTGTCTGCTATTCTTGTCGTCATTCTTATAATACACTGAAATGCTAAATACAGGAAAGATGTGGTAAAACGTAGGTATGAATTGATACATTCATAATCAGGTTTAAAGGTTTTGCGTTGGCCCTAACCTGATTTACGACATCTTCACAAAGAACAAACTACACAATCAACTGTATACCGCTGTACTGTTCAATCACTACAGTTTGTCTGTTTCTTATATAAACAACAACAACAACGGACAATTAGAGAAGATATTAGAAAGTTTCTCTAGAAAGAAACATGACAGAACTCGCCCCATCCGCAGACCAGCTCGATGATGCAGTTGTCTCCGAACCATTAGATCTCGTTCGTCTTTCGTTGAGTGAACGCGTTTACGTTAAACTAAAAGGTGACAGAGAATTGCGCGGCCGATTACACGTATGTCTCTGTACCAATTTCTGATACCAACTTCTACCTGGTTTGCTGGCGATAATGCTGGTTGAGGGAGTTTGGTGGAAGAGTGAAGAGTAGAGGACTGATTGTTTTAGGGATATGATTCGCATTGCAATTTAGTGCTCTCTGAAGTTGAAGAGACGATTTATGTTTTAGACGATGAAACAGATGATTTGAAGGTACGTCTCTTTCTTGTACATCGTTCACCCTCCATTGTTCATCTACTATGTCATTTACAGTGTAAGAACTGTATAGAGCACAGCTAACGATTAATAGACAATAAAAAAACAGAGTGAAATGTTATTTGTCAGAGGTGACGCTGTTGTACTTATAAGTCCACCACAAAGTTCATAAAGAGAGAAGAAAGAAAAAAGTTGATTAATTGATGAATGGAATTACTAGATATGTGTTGTTGTATTGTATGAGCTATTGTATTTTACCTTTTACAGCATATTAATTACATTCCTATTACGTTGCTCATGATCTATTATATTAATTTTCAGTGACTCTAACTAGTAATGATGTATTAATAGACATGGTGTTGTAGTCATATACACGCGATGAGTCTTAAACTTTCATCTCATCTCCCAGCGCCCACATCTCCACACTCTCCATAAGAACAATTAAAGATCAACGTACTATGATCTCTTCTCACTGTGATACTATATCAAATATAGACGGAATTTAAGGGCTTGATTGATTGATTGTATAAAATGAGCACGAGTTTAACCGAGTTTTCCGATTACGTGCATCGTCTCGCCTCCGGATCAACCACCACGCCTACATCCACCACCTCATCTCAACCCACCACAGCACAAAGTACAAGTACAACCACAAGTACCGCCGACAACTCAATTCAATCACAACTCGATATTCTCGCTTCGTTAACACTCGCAGAGCACGCCACGCCCACACCACCTCAAATACCGCTGATAACGTGTCTTCTAACGCTTGATGAGGATAAAACACGTGCTGAAGCTGCTATTACGAATTTAAAGGAGTTGTTAGCGGATGGAAAAGGCGAATGTATGGTTAAGATTGAGGGCGAGACAAATGCGGCGTCAGTTCTCACGGTGGAGGAATACGATAAAGCAGTAAAGAACTTGACATCTCTATGCGACGATTCTTCACTTAAGTGCGCTGTTACGGAATTATACCACACCACCGACGACAAAACATCCACCAAATCAGGTTATGTTTTAGTCCGTGAACGCGACGTCTCAGTCGCTGATTTACTAGAAATCCGCGTCGCAGTAGTAGGCAATGTCGACGCAGGCAAATCTACCCTTCTCGGCGTTCTCACTAAAGGCGGTCTCGACGACGGTCGTGGAAAAGCTCGTGTGAATCTCTTTCGACATAAACACGAAGTTGAATCTGGCCGTACGTCAAGTGTTGGAATGGAGATTATGGGGTTTGATGAGCATGGAGGTGTAGTTGGTGCTAATGATGGAACGAGAAAAGCTGGATGGAAGGAGATTGTTGCGGGGAGTAGGAAAGTTATTACGTTTAGTGATTTAGCGGGACATGAAAAGTATTTAAAAACGACGGTTTTTGGATTAATGGGCGGCTCGCCTGGTAAGTACATCATATGTGAATTGCACACTTGTTAACGAACGAGATAGACTTTGTGATGTTGATGGTTGGAGCGAATGCGGGAATGATCGGAATGGCTAGAGAACATCTAGGAGTTTCATTAGCATTAAGTGTTCCCGTATTCATTTGCGTTACAAAAATTGATATGGTGCGTCTTTTTCTATTAAATTACTACGAGTATTTTTGACGAAAAAATAGTGCCCGGCAAACATCCTCCAAGAAACACTTACACAACTCTCAAAAATATTACGATCATCTGGATGCCGCAAAATTCCTTTATTCATAAACAGTCCTCAAGACGTCGCCGACGCGGCAACGAATTTCGTTTCTCAACGAGTTTGCCCAATTTTTCAGATTTCATCCGTTACAGGCACAGGTCTGGATCTCGTCAGAATGTTTTTGAACTTACTTCCCTTTCATGGTCATTTCAACTCCAGCGGTCCCTTTGAATTTGAAATCAACGACACTTTTTCAGTCCCTTTTGTGGGTACAGTTGTTTCGGGCGTTGTATCTTCCGGTACAATCCACACTGGCGAGCAAGTCTACCTTGGTCCAGATTCTTTAGGCCAATTCACTGTATCATCAATCCGTTCGATCGAACGCAAACGACAACCAGTTGATACAGCACATGCCGGACAATCCGTTTCCTTTGCGCTAAAAAAAATCCGCAGACGTGACGTCAGAAAAGGTATGGTCCTACTCCCACATCTAAAAGATTCCCCACCACCTAAATCAGTACGAGAGTTCTCAGCAGAGGTGTTAATTCTCCAACACGCAACTACTATAAAAATCCGCTACCAAGCAATGCTTCACGTCGGCGCTATAGCTCAAACATGCGCGATTGTTGATCTCGATCGACCGTATATCCGCACAGGAGACCGAGCTACGGTGCGGTTTCGATTTGTACTGAGGCCGGAGTTTGTAAAACCTGGGATGAAGATTTTGTTTAGAGAAGGGAGGACTAGGGGGTTGGGTGTTGTCAAGGAGGTCTTTTATGGTATTTAATGAGTTAATTCACGGGTTTAGCGTTTAATTCATCGGTTTGGTGGTTTGTTTTATGTTGGTGTAGGTATGGTGAATTGTAGAAATAGTTGAAATGTTAAAGTAGAAGCGTTTGAAACGTAAAAGTTTGGAAAACAGGCTTTATAGTGCGCATTTTGTTGCGATATTCTTTTTTGGCCGTCTTTTGTGAGTTCCCCACTTTCGAGCCTTTATGGTCTGTACAGTAGTTTTTTTTTCGAGAAAACTACTCTATCATCTCCCAAGTACATATTTGGGGAAAAACTGTTGGTTTTAGTATGGTTTAGTATAGGATATATAGGAATGTTTTCAACTTCCTTATCTTTCTCATCTTTCTTTTCTCCATAACAGCAGGTATGGCATTGTTCCAAATTTTATAATGACAAGTTTAAGTAAATACAGAAATCCAGTTAAAACAGCACTTGTCTGCTGACATACATATTTTTGTTTTGAAGCAGCCACATGTACTATCAACAAATGGCACCAACTTCTTTCTGTGCAGGAAAATAGAATCTCCGTCTGCACTGATATTTTGTCATCACATACATTCATTCTCACTGTATCCATATTCTTCGTCTCTATGCTCTTTTCAACTTGTACATTGCTTACTTCCTTTTTTCTTTAGGTTTGACAGTTATTTTATTCTATCATCTTGAAAGGAGAAAATTGCAATAAGGCTTTCAGATAGGAATTCGAATAGATTGCGTCAATAGGAATTTTACTTTTTTTTCTGGTCGATTTGTATATTTGTTGCCGGACCACTTCCTTAAAAACCAATATCCCGTCAAATTTTGTCATATCTACTCCATTTTGCCTACTTAGAAGCTTTTTTATATACTCAAATATATACTATACAAAAAACGCCCTGTCTAGATCTGCAAGGCACCTCAACTTGCACATAATTTCGCTTCGTAAAAAAATACCAGCACATCGTCAAGTCAACATGCATTGAGACTTTCCATGTCTCAGCTCTTCCTCAAATATTTAACTACAAGCCCTTTGTACACAGCTTTAAAAAGCCATAAATACCCTGGCCTCGTGCAGTAGTAAAGAAGGTAATTATTTGTAGCGACATTCCGGTTTGAAGAAGATGAAAAGACGCGTCGCGTCACTTACAAGCGTTAACGCCTTCATGGCAACGTTATGCCCCGTTCACTAAAATAATTCATCTTTCCTCTCATGCGCACCGTTATCTTCGTCCTTGCGCTCTTTCTAAACATTGCTTTTAATAGTATTGACTATTACCTCAAATGTTACTCAAGCTTCTCTTCATATTGAGACAAAAAACGCTATAGGGTTTTTCAGACAAAGATCGCGTACGCGCTAATTAAAGATGCTTTAGTCATTTCAATATTATTCTTTTCTTTCACAAACAAAAGCAAATTAAATAAATAAATAAACAGTTTTTTTCTCGCTTTTTTATTTATAACTCACCACCCACCAATCTTTTCAATCTTTTGTTTTCTAAATACACCATAACTCGTCAAATAGGGTTGACTTTACTAGGGTTTTTTTTTTTTTTTTTTATCTTAAATAGTCATTTATTAGGCTAGACGCTAACCCTAATCAACACTTCTAATGAACGGAGACAAAACATAGAACTTCAAATAACAAAAAACATCAAATAAAAATAGAGTGAGTACCCTCCGATCAAGAAGAAAAATAAGCAAAATAAGACATAAGAAAAGATCAAATATTCCAAAAAAACAAGGACGAGGGTTAAAATATGAATAAGAGAGTGTCTACTTGCAGCACAAATATAGGAGGCGTAGATCAAAATGAGAACAAAAGTAAGAGTGCGTAGAACTAAAGAAGGCTAACTGTGTCTTTACACAAATTTACAAAAACCACCTAGTCTCACGCAAATAGACGTTGGGTTAGGTAGGCGGGTTCGCGGAGCTGCTGCGATGCCTGGCGGCAGTGTTCCGCTCCACACACGCGACATCGCGCCGTCAAAAAGCAATAAAAAGAAAAAGGAAGGATGCAGAAAAGCAAAATAATTAAATAGAAGTTTATTATCAGTAATATTTACAGTAGCTGTGAAAGTACAGCCTGTTTTTACTACTGAAGGAGAATACTCAGTAACTGTGATTCGAAACAAAGTTCTAATTGCTGATCGGTTCATCTGTCTACTCACAGAGCCTATCGCGTATTGTTTCACGTTGAGAATGTTAACACAGGCTCTGGCTATTACAAAATGGCTACGGGCATTTTGGACCAAAAGTTTCCTACACGTCTTTTACGTTCAAGTCTCCGCTCTTGGTCCAAAATGTCCATAGCCATTTTGTAATAGCCAGGGCCTGTGTTCACATTCTTGAACATTCCGCGTTTTGAATAAAATTGCAGTAATACTAACTAATCTAACTATCCTTCCCCCTCCCACCTCCCCCCCCCCCCGCATTGCTACAACAAAAGCATTTACATAGCTACCTTGAAACATTCCCTTGAACTGCTCCCTGACACTTATACCCACCAAACATAAAGCAAATAATAAAAAAACATAAGAGTAAAGAAAAAGCAAAATAGAACCATTAATAACAATTTCCCCCCTCATCTCTCTATCATTCTCCGGAATATTTGGTTTTGTCTATCTA
>JAJLXV010000048.1:0-83433 GCA_030571435.1 Myxozyma mucilagina
AATTAGAGAGTTTGTAGTGTTGAAAATAAAGATTGTTGGTACACTATCATTGGGAGGTGCGACGCTCGCTGACATGCGACGCTCACTGTACTTTCACGTTAGTTCGAGGCATTCTATGTTGTTTTCTCCTAAATTTTTTGTAGATGAACTGTACTTGCGCGTAAACTCTCTGGGATCCAAATTCATACAAATCTGAGGTCCTAGGTAGCAGCTTGAATTTGGAAAACGGGCTACGAAATTACATTAAGCAATTTGGAAACAAACAAAAAGCCGCACATGACATTATGCAGAAACTGACTGAAAAACTGGATCGGGTAGTAAATAAATAGGTTCAAGGCCCTTAATCTTACTAGTATTTAAACTTGTCAATTCCCACTTCGTTAACCAGATTCCTTTCCACACACATCCTGTACTTACTTCCGCACTTCTCTCATTGAACATAATTATATATGCTCATACGATAACTACGATAATTTATACTTCACGGATATTCTTGACGAGACGTCCGCTATTACGACGCGTCTAGACCAGGCCTTTGTTCGACATGTCTATTCTACCAACCGCTAGCATCATATTCTCTCCTCCATCTGAGCACAAGTGTTGTGGTAGTCAATGAGCTGTTGGGGGATAGCATATGCATAATGCAGCATCTCTATTAAACGATAAGAACTACCTCACATGGTATTACAATAACCAAACCAGTGACCTATACTCGTTGCTCTTACGAGTTTCACTGTGTTTTGGAATGCTAGTCTATATAACCTTGTCGCAACGATGGAAGATAGGGGTCGTAGACCTCCTCCTTTAAAGTTCTCGTGTTGTCAAGTACTGCTGTTATAGTCTGGAAATAGCATATGCCAATAGGCAGCATTCCCGTAAAGGACTATCAGTGCCTCTGATTTCACTTCGGGCTGTGGGAAGATAGGGAGATAGGAAGATTATGATTTCTGCGAAAGGTTCGAAACAATGTCTTTGGAGACTTCTCGCGCCCATCCAGTTAGTGACTTATTTCTTGTTACTCATCTTGCCATTTTTGTACTGACCGCTTTATAGCTACACATTTGGTGAACGAACGAAGGAGATCAAGGGCAGACGAAATTCCATGGTTTCAACAGCACTTGCCTTAAATGTTTCACTCAAAATCATATTCCGTTTTTGTTTTGCTTGTGAGCAACTGTTGCCGCTGAGTTTATAAATTTGCTAATCAACATCACCGCTACAAATTATTATTGTTTGCTCGGTCTCTGCAACTTAGTCTTTGATTCGTTGTATTACATTAAAATTACAACATTTGGAGTTACCTGTTTGCTTACAATAATCCATGAACTCATTTATAGACATTTATTTAACTATGCAGTATAATTTATCTGTTTGCTTAATGTAATCTATAGAACGCTGGACATCCATTTACTAATTATACTGAATATAATTACCGCGTACGATTTTCAAGACCCAATTTGACGAGATCTAATCTATTAACGAGTGGTTCCGATTCGTAAAATGGCCTGGGCGATTACATTAGGAAACAAACAAACAAACACTCAAACACAGAAAGCCACACATTTGACAATGTAGAAGCTAGCTACAAAATTGACCTTGAGAATAAAGTGAACAGTCACGATTACCTCGGTTTTACTGGTGTTAGAAGTACAGTCTACAGTCTAGGATCTCAAACCCCATATTGAAAAAATTTGAATTCATAACGAGTTATTCTGATTTGTAAACCGGCCTGGGCGATTACATTAGGAAATACACAAACAAACACTCATAAAAAAATATACTTTTGAGCAAATACAGAACCGCACATTTCATAGTTTCGAAGCTAACTGCTAAACTTACTTATGCATGAAGAAAACAGTTGCGAGTAACTCAGGTTTACTGACATTATCAGTTTACCGTAAGATTGCAAAACCCATATTGATAAAATCTGACGCTATAACCAGCCATTCCGATTTGTAAAATAGACTGGGAGACTATATTGGGCAATACACAAACAAGCACTATACATAAACAAACGAATTTACAATCTCAATCGCCTGACGAACGGGATTCGACCTCATAACGAGTGGTTCCAATTTGTGAAATGGACTGGGCGATTACATTAGGCAATACACAAACAAACACATCAACAAACAAAAAGCAACAAATTTGACAATGTAGAAGCTAGCTGCAAAAATGACTTGATACTAAAGTGAACAGTTACAATCACCTCTGCTTTACTGTTACTAAAGTACAGTGTAAGATCTCAAAAACCCCATATTGACAAAATCTGAGATCATGACGAGTTATTTCGATTTGTAAAACGGACTGGGCAATCATATTAGGAAATAAACAAACAAACATTTATATAAAGACTTATTTTCAAGCAAACACAGACCCGTACATTTCGTAGTTTTGAAGCTGGTTGCTAAACTTACTTAGGCATGAAGAAAACAGCTACGAGTAACTCAGTTTTTACTGATTTTATCAGTACGGCGTAAGATCGCAAAACTTATATTAACAAAATCTGACGTTATAACCAGCCGTTTTGATTTGTAAAATGGACTGGAAGATTATATTGGGCAATACACAAATAAGCACTATACATAAACAAACGAATTCACAATTTTAATCGCCAGACGATTTGACCTCATAACAAGCGATTTCGATTTGTAAAATGAACTGGGCGATTATAATAGGGAATACACAAACAAACAACTGAACATAAACAAAATCAGATTTTCAGTTCTTTTTTTCACTTTAAAGCAACTCGTTTCTTTAATGGAGAATTGCTTTTTTACTCTACTGTGCTAGTTACTCATATGTCAAATTTAATATGCTTTCAAAATATTTTCTTTTCTGACTGTTCTGTGATGTATAGCTTAGCTGCACTTGTGTAACCTCTTGCCTCTCGCGGAGCATTCAAATTTAGGTAGTAATCTCTCACCATTTTATATCTTCACTTCGCTTCTGTAATCTTCGTTAGAGAATATCAAATGGTGCATGAGTTTGTAAATGTAAACACCATCACGACTACAACAACTGTTGAAAGTTCAACTAGAAAGACTATATTTTGACATTCCTACATAAAAAAGATGGCCAACACCACCACCACCACCACCACCATCATCATCACCGCTGCTACCGCTTCTAGTCCCTCCTTTCCGGCCCCAGTTCCAAACCATCGTTTCACGACACCACAACACAACGCAACGCAAGATAACGCAACACAACACAGCACAACACAACACAACACAACACAACACAGCATAATTGTTTATCGTAGTTCAGGACGAGACGACGATGAGATGAGAATCCAAGCGCAATATATAATCTGACCAACTCCACTTTAAAAAAAGACAAAGAAAAAACAAACTTGATCGAACGGTAACAGAAGAAAAGAAAAAGATCAAAATAGAAAAAAAGTATAGAGTATAGAAGTATAGAAGTAAAAGGAGAATAAAAGAACCCAAACCATGCGAACAAAGTAAACACTAACAAATAACAAAACTCTTAAAGCCTAGCATACAAACAAAACCATTGCGGAACATAATAAAAATAAAGTAGAGAGAAGAAAAAAAGAAAAAAACTAAATTTCGTGAAATCCAGGAGGAGGCGAACAACCCAAGAGCACGGCAGACTCACTACGGTCGTCGTCGGATGTATATGAAGGAGGTCTATTAGATGGTTGCAAGGGTCGTAGAGAGTTGTTGGTTGCATGTGATGTTGTTTGTGAAGGAGACTGTGGCTGTTGGGAATGGTGTTGCTGCTGTAAATGGGAATGTTGTTTTCGGGTTACGATACGAACGGAATCAGCTGTCTTTGACCGTTGTAATGGATGCGCAAAGAAATCGGGAGACGGGGATCTGGCAATGACAGCGGCGGCGGTGGACGAAGACGGAAGATCAGCTAACGGCAGCGGCGAAGTATCGGTGGCTCCGTACGCAGGCCGTCGTCCGCTTTCGAGAAGAACGGAGCCTTGTTCGGAGCCGTAGGGCGGTGGTGGCGCGAGTGATCCGGTTACGGGCGCGAGACCCCATTTCTTGACATTGGCCTCGATGAAGACGAACCCAGCTTGCCCGAAATTGACGTGGACAGTGCAGGATCCCGAGGCGCCGATTACGGGGAACAGGTTGTTTTTCAGGCCGTGCGCTGCGTCTTCGAGCTTTTTGCCGTTGCGGGTGAAGAAGACGGTGCCGGTGCGCGGGCGGTAGCCGACGCCGACGACGTCGCCCTGCTGCAGCGTGGGTCCGTACGGCACGCCTCTGAACGGATGCGAGTTGCGCCGCTCGCCGCGGGAGTCGTAGGCGACGGAGTAGCGGTGGTAGCCCGGCAGGCGGAAGGTCGGATAGGGCTTTGTCGCGAGGCCGATGGCGACTGTCGTCTGCGCGGGTTTCTCGTACAGTTTTGCCTCAAAGTAGTAGACGTCGTTCTGCTTCGGCACGGGCAGGTTCGTGAAGACCGAGCACTCGGCGCCATCGTCGTCGTCGAACAGCAGCTCGGTCCGCGCCGCGACCAGGACGTTTGCGTGCGCGAAGTCGGGCTCAAACGACCACGCCGCGACGCCCTTTTCCTGGATCGCCATGAACTGCGACAGCGAGATGTCGGTCGCGGCCGAGTCCGGCGGGTGCGCGAAGACGAACGCGCGCGCGTCGAGGTACGCTGCCCGCGCGCGCCCGTCGAGCTCGGCCAGCGCGGCCTCGTCGTCGGCGTCGTCGCCGTCGTCGCCGCTGCCGAGGCCTATCGCGCCTGTTCGACCCAGCAACACGCGGCCGCGGCGGGTATTTAACAGAATAAACAACAACAGCAGAATAAAGGCAAATCCGCCCAGGCTGCACGCGGCAGTCAAAAGACCGACCGTGCCCCGGTCCATCGTCATCGTGGTCCTGCTCTGCTCTGCTCGGCTCTGCTCTGGCTTATCGTCCGCCTTCGACGGTCCTCACGACAACTTATATGCGGCTTATCTAAGCCCTGACTGGTCTCTCCTTGTAGTTGCGCCAGTCGACCCGGTCTTTGTTACTTTACGTATGTATATTCTGTATTCTATATTCTATATTCTATATTCAAAGAGGGATTTTAGTATTGAAATTAGATCTCATGTTTTGTTGTAGACTGGTCAGGATTGAGTTACGTTCATGGGACAGTATCACATCCCGATCTAGGCAGTCAGCATCTTCTTTCTTGATCTAGAATACTCTACATTGCAAAGAACTATAATATAATTACAGAATTTTAATAGGATTTATCAGGCTAACTCTCAGATATATTTATATCGTTCAAATTGATAACCAACGAATGAAAGGTCGGTGTCGAATCAATGTATTTGCGCAATTTACCTCATCTCATCTCACCCACAAGTATAATAATTCACCCTCACTCTTCCTCTACCTCTTCCCAAATTACAATCCCAAACAATACAAGTTTACAACTTATTCACTTCTAGATCAGTTTCTCTGTTCACGTTACATATTCTGAAGTGCGTTTCAAGAAATTAATTACCGTGCGCATGTTCAGCACAGATCAAAATTAACCTTTGATCTGTGTTCTTGTTCACTGACCAACCCGTGTGATCTCTTTATACTTCTTCATACTACAACCAGACCTTGAACTGCTATCAAGCCATACCTGTTTACGTTGCCAATAATCTTCTCAGGTCAAACTTGATTACTTTATTAATAACATTTAAGCAGACTATGAGTAATAGAGTAATGGTCATAGCGCAGTTAAATTATCATATACAAAAACTATCCAAAATAAAATCCAAAATAAATGCCTATTATACAAGAAAAAACACCAACTCGAATCATCGTACTTTTCACGTCTTCACAACTAGTCGTTCAAACCATCAGTAAGACAAGTCAATTACTCATCATTATGCTGCAACCTCCCTTCAAAGGGCACCAAAAAATCACACTCTGTCTCATGTTTAATAAACGGACACGCATGCTGCATCAAATACGCCGCTCTTTTCTCCTCCTTAAGCGCATCTGAATCCGTCTCTCGAGTCCACGCAGTAGTATCTACCCAATGCACATTTTTATCACCAGCCGCGCGTAGATTTTGAACAGCTGCAAGAGTCTCTTGTTCAAGTGCGCCGTTGAAGGCGCGTAATACGAGAACAGGTACTGCTTTATGTGCTTTTTTTCGAAGTTGTTTGATGAAATTCTCAACTGCCTCACGATATGTTTTCGCAGCATCTTGTGGTAAAAGCGTTTTATACAACCCGTCACGTTCCATAGCGAGTTTTGTAGCAGCACCCATTTCAATCGCAACAAGACTCGCTTTCTTCTGTTGATCAAAGTGCCAGTATTTCGGTGGTGTACGAGCCGCTGTTAAACTTCCCAAAAAGTACGATTTCTCAAGTGATGGTTTTCCTTCACCGCAGTTGGAAATACACATCTCAAACGGTAAAAAAACGCGATCGGTACCTAATGCATCGGCTAGTAAATATGGCCATGATAATGCCTCGATTTGACTGGCGTTGTAGGAATCCTGAATGACTTCGATTAATTTCCGTTTTTTATTCGCGTCGACGAGTTGTGCGCCTTTGTCGATATAAAACGCTTCAATATCAACTCTTTGTTTTCCAAACATGACCCTGGCAAGATGTTTTCCTTCACTTAATCCCCTGGTCAACATAACAGATTCCTTGCCGTACGGAATCACAGTAAACTCTCTCGACTCATCAATTTGCACAGAAACACGCACGCCTTCTTCGAAATTCCCCAAATGAATACCCAACGAAGTACCAGTGAACCCAACGTCCACATACGCACCAGGATAGTACGTCGACGCCAAAATCCCCATAACCGATCCTGGCGCTTTATTCCTACTCCAGCGACCTGTGTACGCGACTTTGCTGTCCAACGGACTCACGCTTGTCTTTGTCCTTTGCAATTCAGACCGTAATGGGTCGTATTCTGACGATACGCGGGACGTGAATATATATAGCACGGCAATCACGAGCCATACGCCTAATATCACAGCCATGCATTGCTGCACCCAAAACATCTCTCGTCGCGGTCTCATTAGTACTCTTTTTCTTTTCTTTTCTTCGTCGTCGTCTTTTTGCTCGTCTGTGTTGTCGTCGTTGTCGCCGTTGTCGTGATCGTGGTTAAATCTACTGTGACTATTGCTATTTGTGTGTGAATTGTGTGAATAAGGAAGTCCACGCTCCTGCGCAGTTCGAAATCGCGAACTCCATCGCCCTCGCGCTGAACTCGGCATCCAGTCGCTCGTTGTGCGACTTAGAGTAAACGCCATAGTCCGTTTTCCTTGTTTGCTATCACCACAGCCAGCGCTCTTTCCTTCTTTCGGTCTTTGTCTCGGTCGTTGTGCGAATTGGAGTTGTCAAAGTTCAATAGTTCTAGGTCAAGTTAAAGTTAAAGTTAACGCGACGCGCGCCGCGTCTTTTCTTTAATTTTTAAAACAAAGGCTTTTTTTTTCTTCTGCGCTTGCTGCAGCTTGGCTCATCACGTCACGTGCTAATTACTTTTTTCTAAATCAAGGTTGGCGGCTCTGGGCCTTGTTTCTTTTTTTCTAAAGTGCGGCGTCGAAGTTGTGTCAAAGGCGTCGTCCAGTCCAAGTCGAGTCAGTAAAAGTCAAGGCGAGGTCGGTCGAGAGCTGAGAGGGAGATTGCCTGGACTTTCGTGTTTTTGGGCAGTTGGAAGTCGTTGTTATGAAAGTAACTGAGTGTATTCAACACAGTTTAGGTAGAAAGTAAACAAAGCTAAACAAACTAAAAGACAAGTGCTGTTATTGTTATTTGCTGCAGTCATTATAAAAAGCGGCTGAACGGAATTTATCATGCTGGCCGCATTCTGCGCGCATATCTACGACCCCTCCTTGCCTCAACCTGCGCATTTTCAACTACGCGCACGTATCTGTGCTTTGACTACTCTTTCGAGTTATTTATATCGTTTTATATGATGAAGTGCTGTTAGTGCTATGAATCAGTGAATATGAGCGTATTGTTGTTGCCGCTTGCGCTTTCAAGTCTTTTCTTTCATTCATTGTACAGTTACTTCACTTGGCTCATTCCACTATGCAACACGGATGAAAGCCCCCTGTTCATTCTATTAATGCTGTATTTAGAACTAATATATCGGTTTGTACCTTAACCGATTTAATAGATACTTGATAGTGCAGTTCATTTTGTTGTCAAGCTGTTGTTGCTGCTATTAACGCAAATACTTCAGATCGTTAAGTACGAGATTACAATAAAACCCTATTGACAAAAACCCTATGGGATTATACTCTAGCGCACGCATCCTTAGTGATAGTGATTACGGCGGGATATAGATGTTAATTCACTAAACAACCGTTATATGGTAACTCAAACATCTAGAGTTGTTGTTAATACCTGAAAGGTATTCTAGAGAATAATACGGAGAAAAAGATAGGACTAGGATATCAAATAGAGGAGCTAGAACTCATTTCGAGACATCCATACCGCTAATAATATATCTGGTATATTTGGGGCGATCACCTGTGTCGTTTAAACATTTAAAGTCCTTTGACTTCCTTAATGTGATTATCAGAAACAAACGCTTTGGTGACGCTTTATTCAACAAATTTAGAGAGCGTACGCGTTAATTTTAAACTTTCTTCATTGTAACAAGTCATTAGAAACATCATTAACAAAAACAATAATCATCAATCATTAAACATAAAACATAAAACACTAAGCATTAAGCAATAAAAAACAAAAGCATAATCTTATCGTAGCAAATAACCTAAAATTCATAATTCTCCTAAAAATACAAAAATCTCATCACCACGCCTTAAACTCCCTGATCCTGAAACCGCCGTAGATACTGTGCAAACAAATCTCACAAAACACGCCTTAAACTCCAAAACTCGTTCAGACCTAATTGAACAGTATTATGATATGTCGCGCGCCTGTGTTGGATGATTCTCAGTAGCAGCTTGATTGAATCTAAGCTGAAGTGAGTTGATGATGACTGCTGTGTAAAAGTTTTGAAACATTCTTTTTCTTGACAATGAAAATAACTCTTGCCGCAATAATTTTCTTTGATATGATAATGAAATTAACAAACGCATAGATTTGAAGCTTCTAAGAGGCTCTCAAGAACTGACTAAAACATTGGCGATATAGACCTATTGTTGGCGTCATCAATTCGATGAATGACAAGAAGAAACACAGATTCTCTGATTTGATTGAAACATTGACAGATCTGCTGAATAAAAAAACCAAATTAGGCTGCCGACTAATTCAGTATATAGCAGAACCTAGTCAAGTAAAAAAAGCAGAGTGTATCGTGTGTTGTAGTCGTATTACTTTCGGTGTCGCTAGAGAACTATTTCAGTATAACCGCCCAGAACAAATGTTGAAAACATGAGTCACATTAATCACAGAAAATGCAAACTAGTTGCCAACAAGTTTGCAACTTGTAAATCAGAAGTTATGCCGATACAAATAGTGTTTGTCGTGATGAAAAGTCTTGCAGACTGTCTCGCTTTGTCCTTCTATCCCATGTCGGTAGACTGAAGTGTTGAACTCCTCCTATTTTTTATCGTCATAACTTTGTATCTCTAGTCTTGATGCTGCTCAACTAAACAGAAACGTTCTGCTTATTGTGAAATATGTGCTAGGCGCCGAACTAACACAGAAATCCACATGCAGATAATTTTCAGTTACTCTTTCCAAGGTGCTTCAGTTTCCAGCATTCTTAATAGTCCCTTTCGATTATCAAACCAATTCCGCTATAATTTCTGACTTCATTTCAAAAATACACTTTCATGCTATTCATCCGACTGTGTATTGGATGTAATAGCAAATCTGTATACATGTTGGCAAAATCTTCAAAATATCCTGTAATTGCTTGTATATTACTCAGATCTGTAGGTTATGTCAAATAGTAATCCCGTGAAATGGTGTTAGCAGAACAATTTAGCAGAGTTGTTGTTCGAGTTGATTGAATCGTCATTGTCGTCATATCGTTTGTATCTTGAGTTGTCATCTATACCATCAATTTCTGGCTTCGTTTTACAGAAAACACTTTCACGCTATTTACCCGACTGTGTATTGGATAAAATAGCAAATCTGTATATAAGTTAGCAAAGTCCTCATAATATCCTGTAATTGCTTGTATATTACTCAGTGTTTCGTTGATTATCTTTTTGACATATCTGTGGGTTATGTCAAATAGTAATCTCGTGAAATAGTATTAGCAGAAAAATACAGCATGGTGTGACTTCATTCCACAAAAAACACACTTTCACGCTATTCATCCGACTGTGTATCGATTTAATAGCAAATCTGTACACAAGTTAGTAAAATCCTCATAAGCTCTTGTAATTGCTTGTATATTACTCAGTGTTTTGTAGATTATCTTCTTAACAAATCTGTAGGTTATGTCAAATAGTAATCTCGTGAAATCGTGTTAAAAAAACAGCATGGTGGTTGGTCAACTTGATAGGTTCGCTATTGTCATCATATCAATCGTGTTCTAGTTTTTACCTATACCATAAACTGTTAGTAAAAATTCAGATCATGTAGAGCCATACAGCTCTTTCTAAAGGGTAATGTATATAGTAGTCAATCATCTTACACACTGTTCAGATCAATTTCTTTATCAATTATACCCGCGCCTTCTTCGCGCCTCTGTTCTGAGCCCGCGGTGATCTCTTTAGATCACGAGGCGGCCTCTCTATTTTATGCGCAAGAGGAGGAGAAACCTGTCGTGGGCTTACTCTCAGTGGTGGAGAAGTACTTCTTCGCCTATCTTTCTCTGTCATCCTAGTTGGCATCACTGGCATCGCTGGCGTCGCTGGCATCACTAGCATCGTTGGCGTCGCTGGCATCGTTGGAATCGCTGGCATCTCTGGCATCGCTGGAATCGCTAGCATCGCTGGCATCGCTGGCATCGGACGGTTGTAAATCGAACCAGGTTGGGCCGGATTGACCACTCGAATTTTGCGGAAAGAATCAACATCGCTCCATACTATCGCCTGGCGATTATTTTTGATCCAAAGTTTTCCGACTCTTCCGCCCTTAACACAAATCAAGTTTGGCCTTTTCTTTAGAACTGAAACGCGACCACCTCGTACGTGACTCTGGCGTTTCGCCGCTTCTTTCCTCTCAATCCAGCTTTGGTCAGGTACAGGGCGAATATAATCTTTGGGTAAAGAGTAAGTCCCAATCATACGTTGGAATTCTTTCAACTCAGCAGCTTTGTCGACTGTAGGAGTCGGGAAGAAGCTTTCTGCATACTCTTTTCCAAATTCAGCTTCCAGACGCTTACGTAAAGCGCTCAATCTGTATGGTGAATCCTTTGGATGAAATATATCCCATAAGCTAATTCGCTCAACAGAGCTGAGTCCTCGTGACATTGTTGAATGGCCACCGAGTGTTGGTAACGGCTGACGAAAACCGAAGACAGAAGCTCGGTTTCCGAAAAAAGATACTCTCACAGGTTTGAAAGGTTTTTGGTCATTGGGCTTATTCAAATCAGTCTTGGGAAACGGTGCTTTGCGTTGCACGGGATCTTGGGACTTGAAAGTTGAAGTCGTATTCGGACGCAGATATTGAGGTCGGAAACCACGGTTGCTGAACGACGAATGATTGAACCTGTTCAAAGGCGCGTTGGTGAATGGAACTCTGTGCTGCACTGGATAAAATCCATGAGACAATGCTGAATATGTCCTCGTGATGTTCCACGCGGCGGCTTGTTGAGGAAACAGCTCGGGAAGCGCCATCATTCTGCGACGCGGAGGTACCTCACGGGGCGTAGTAGTGCTGAGTTTAAAAGAGTCAGCAATCTTGTCACCGCCGTACAATCCTTTGTTTCCCAACAAGATAGCAGGTGTGTTGTTGTTTTTGACTGCGTCGTACTTTGTGTCTTCCTCATACTCCTCGGAAGATGAGTACTCTTCGTCAAAATAGCCATAGGTGTTGGCGGGTCTTTGAAAAGGAATACGATTCTTATTCGTATTCGAAGCACGATTGGTCGTGTTGTTGAAGTTCATGTTATTGTTGATGTTATTGTTGGTGTTATTGTTGGTGTTATTGTTGGTGTTATTGTTGGTGTTATTGTTGGTGTTGGTGTTGTTGTTGGTGTTGTTGTTGGTGTTGTTGATATTACTGTTGGTGTTATTGATGTTGTTGTGGTAGTTGTTGTTGTAGTTGTTGTTGCTGTTGTTGATGTTGTTCATACGGTTGATACTGTTGATATTGTTGATACTGTTGATACTGTTGATACTGTTGTAGTCGTTGTTAATATTGTACTTGCTGTGGTTGTTGTAGTTATTGTGGTTGTGGTTGTTGTAGTTGTTGTTGATGTTACTGTAGTTGTTGTTGGTGTTACTGTAGTTGTTGTTGTGGTAGTCAGGTTTGGTTTCGCAGTAAGCGTTTGGAGAATCATGCACGCTCACATAATCCGGGAAGTTGCGAGCATGCCAAGTTCTCAAATCAATGTTCCTCAAAGTTACATTGCGCATAGCCCGTATCTTTCTGCGCAGCACAGCGAAAGCGGAAGCAGAGAGGGAGATCACTGCGCAAACAATAAACGCGAGCACAAACACGATCACGACCGCATCGGGCCACTGATTGTACTTGATCTCAGATACTGTTTCCAGTACCATCAAATAAAAGTTGTTGAAAAGGTAGATAATAAAAGCAAAGAAAGCAGAGAAATCCATGGCTGTTGAGTTCTCTTCTGTTGGGTGGTAAACAAACGGGAGGGAGGAGGAAAAAGGCGGGCGCGCTGTTTACTTCTACCTCAAACTCTAACGCGAAACTCGTAAAGCTTATTTTTACTTGCATCAAAGCTGTGGTTTTGTACTTGCAGCTACATTTTTTGTTGTAATTAGAAGTTAAGCATACTTGCTAGATTCAAGCTAATAATTTTTGCCTTCCTCAGCCTTTGTGGGCAGTTATTAAGGAGAACAGCGTGGAAGATCTAGCAACAAAATGAACAAGCCAAATTCACGCTTTCTGGTCTGTGCTATCGCTTAGCGTGTTTTTCAAGATGCGTAGATGCGTACCTTTCAATGCTGTCTGCTCGAACAAGCGCACCCACTTGCAGAATAGTGCATATTTTCTTGTGTGTGATTTGATCTCAGGTACTCTAGAACTTAAATACTTTTGAATATATATCTTGATTCATTTGTAGTGTCCAGAAATTATCTGCTGCAGTTTAAGTATCAATCAGTACTACGTCAGTCAAGCTTGTGCGCTTGTTACACAAAGCACAAATGACACTTTCACAAGATAACATCTGACTGTGAAGTGTGTAATTTCTGGCTCAATATAACTATGAGCACATGGAGCAAATGCAAAAAAAGACTGTATAGCTTCACAACGAGTTGCAGACATCTTAGAGATGAATCCTATCTTTTAAGACGTGACTGCTTAGCTAGCCATTCAGAGGTTGATCTAGAGAATCTATTATTCAGTACTAAATGCGTGTCTGCTCTAGTCCGTCGATCAGTCTATTCAGCACACTGATTTTCAATGTGTTTCATCAAGTCGGGTCCCTCATGATGAATTTAGAATTAAAGGAAAACTTATGGTCCTTTGGATATTTTCAGTTAAATTTCGGTAAAATAATTTTAGATCGGAAGGAGCGCATTTCCATATCGTTGAAAAGAGTCAAGTCTAAAATTCCTTAGCAATGCTGAGTGATCAACGTAAAATCTTCGGGGACAGTGTGAAACCAGCGCATCAGTTATTTGTTGTTAAATAGAAGATTCGCTTCTTTCTGTTTTCTAGACTGCTTGTCACTTTCTCGAGCCCAAATGCTACATTTGGGACAACAAAAATTACACCAAACTAACTAATTTTAAGAAACTATCACATAGCTCACAATTTAGTCTCGTATCTTGCTTTTAAATTCACCAGTCGTTTAACTTGTTACTGTTTAATCATAATCATTCACAACTAGACATTTACCTTCATGAAAGAAAATAGTCACGTGATGACATAAACTCCCAACGCATACTTTCGACAGACCCAAAAAAATAAAATACAGCAGAATCAAAAAAACCAAATCAAATTCAAAACCCACCGCACAATGGCAAAAGCAAAAAGCAATACAACAAGTACACCAAGCTCAACAAGTACAGGTAGCAGTACTCCAAGACCCGAAAATAAGTTTTTATCAGCAGTTAAAACACCGCTACGGAAAGCTCATTTGAAGTTCTCAGCAGAGCCGGAGACGCCAGTTACGGGATACGTTACTGCTGAGGAGGAATTGAATAGTGGCAGTGACGATGACAATGATGTTAAGAATGTAAAGAAGAACGATAAAGATGATCAAGAGGAGGAAGAAGAAGAGGAAGAAGATAGCGAGGAAGAACCAGAGGATGTTTCGTTCAGTGGTGGAAAGAAACGTGTTGCGGAGGCTGAGAAGCAAAGGAGAGCTGATATTGAAGCAGCTAGACTGCAAGAACGGGAAAAGAGAATCGCAAAGCAAGAAAAGATTAAAGAAGAGAAAAAGGGAAAAAAGAGTAAAAAACCTGCTACGAAAAAGTCGAAATTGGCTACATCAATAACAGAGCCACATGAAGAAGAAGAGCAGGAGAGTACACCAAGTTCGTTATTTCTTCCAGAGTCTATTTTGCAACAAGTCACAACATCTATCGATACCGCGCCTACGAACAAACGCAAAGTATTTACCGAGAACGACGAAAACGACGACGATGACGCACGAATCACGAAAAAACCAGTCAAAACAGTTAAATATACAAAAGCGCTTGCACCGCCTGCTGCGAATGCAATTCGGAGTAGAGAGAAATGGTTACATCGTAAAACTGCACAGGACGCGAAACAGAAGCGACAGATCATGCGTGTATAAATATTAATAAATAATGAATAAAATAGATCATACATCTCTCACGGCTAATGTAACAAGGGGAATAAGCATGCCTACAACACCTGCAATTGTATCCCGTAAAATCGAACTTTTATCATCACCAGCCCGCTCACTTTCACCCATAACATGTACAGCAACGTATAAAAACGTTCCACCACTAAACAATAACAAAAAACCTGTCCACCAGTGCATACTCGCGCCTTCGCTTCCGGCAAGCATGAGTGAAGTCCATGTGAGAATAGCGCCAATAGGGGCTGCTGCAGAAAAAATGAGAAGATTGCGTTTTATGGTGGAACGGGAGACACCCGTTCGTAAAAGGACTGCTACGAGACCGAAGGCCGCAGGAGCTTTGTGGAGGAGAATTGCGACAAAGACAATTGTTTCGAGAGCCACGCTTGATGACGCTGATGAGGCTCCCAGTGCAATACCATCTGCTGCTGCATGAATGACAAGACCTGAAGTCAATGAAGTGCTTTCTTGTGTCTGGGGAACGATGATGCCTAATCCTTCAGGCGACGGAGAGGATGATGTGAATGTGCGCATTTCCATATCGTGACCGTGTCTCTGTGATTGCGTTGTGGGCGAAGAGGATAAAATAGACGGGATTTTCTCAATTAAATACATCAGTACAAACCCAGATAGAAGTGCGATGCCAATGTATTTATGCGTCGTATCTTCCTTCTTCGGTTTCTTCAACGGTTTCTTCATCTGAACGTCCTTTTTTACACCCCCAACATCCATTAAATTCCCTTCGTCGGCTCCATTGTTCCCTTTTCCGGGATCAAGTGTGATAGGTGGAAACCCATCGCCAAAGTCCGCGGGGATATTCGGATGTCGCTGTTTCGCCTTGGACGAAGAGTACAGTGTCTCCACGCCTTCGGGAATGACCACGACTAAAGACGTGCCAACAAGAATTCCCATGCCTGCTGAAGAAATTACTCTCAGTCGCGATGGTGAGAGAGAAACTGCAAGTGGAAGCATTCCTGTTCCTAGGGATCTAGATACGCTTAATATAGTACAGTATACAATAACAGAAGCAATACTTACGCAAGAAACATCAGCAAAGAAAGCACTAAAAGCCCAATTAGCCCACTCAGCTGCGTCTGCATCTTTCTCTTCTTTCTTTCAACAACAATATCCAAAAATAAAGCCAAACACAATGGTATTAAAAAAGAGCTTGGTTGTGCGTTCTGCTCGCAACCTGCCCAAATAGCACCAATTTTGAGCCGCAGGCCGCAGGATGATGTCATACTGGCAGTCACGTGTAAGACGCGTTCTATAACGAAGAAAGGCGCGTTAAAGTGAAAAGGAAGAGTTTGAACGCGTTGAATTGGAAACGAGAGAGAGCAGGACTTGTGCAAAGGAAAAATGACGTCGATAGAGTTGCCTGAAGAATGGGCTGCGGATGCGAACAAGGCTGTTACTGTTTCGTTAGGTTTGTTTTTATTTTGTTGGTGTTTAGTGGGATTCTGTGCTGATTTGCTTAATTATAGTCAAACCGGATAAGTCTGTTATCGGAGAAGAATTCCATCCACAATTTACATATCCAATCTTTGGCGATGCTGAAACAATATACGGCTATAAGAATTTGCAAATTACTGTACGTAACTTTCACTGTTATTATTAACTAAGAAAAAGAAGTTGACTGGAGGTAGTTGAAATTCGGCTCATCTGATCTGGCGCCGTTGTTGAAAGCCGACTATAGCGAGAAATTGGATGACAAGGAACGGTTGAAGAGTGTGGTGGAGCAGGTTAGGAAGAGCATGAATGAGGAGGAGGAGAATTGGGAGGATGCGGAGGAGGAGGTTGAGAAGGATGGTGATGATAAAGACGAGGATGAAGATGAAAAAGACGAAGATGAAGATGAAAAGGAGGAGCAAGTCGACGAGAAAAATGATGAGAGTGAGGAAGAGAATGATCCCTTTTCTACTTTAATGAAGTTTCTCCCAAAAGGTATGTCGATGATTTATACAATATGATTTGCACGGAAATACTGACCTACAGACACATACACCGACGAAACCGCCTGGCTTTCCCACATCTCCTCCACCAAATTCACACCTCCAGGCACCCTCCTTAAAGCATACCCTTCCGAATCAGTCTCAGACTCAACTACCTACGAAATCTGGAAATCCCCGATATCTGACCCATTACAGAAAGAATTACACTTACGCATGCAGATCTTTGTGCTATTTTTCATAGAGGCTGGAAGTTATATTGATGCTGACGATGATCGTTGGCGGATTTATTCTTTATATTCAAAGTCATCAAGCGGGGAGTACGCTTTCATGGGGTTTACTACTGTTTACTCATACCTTTACTACCGCAATGCGTCTACATACGATTCACAACAAGCTACTTCAGACTCCCCATCAGATTTCTTCAACCTCGCGCACCGCAAAAGAATTTCCCAATTTCTCATTCTACCACCATTTCAAAAACAAGGCCACGGAGCACGCCTTTACAGTGCGTTGATGGACGAATTCACAGCAGATCCATTAGTTAAAGAAGTCACCGTTGAAGATCCTAGTGCTGCATTCGACGATCTTCGTGATCGATGCGATATACAACGTCTTGATAAATTAGGACTCTTTAATGATGATGCGTTTACTTCGCCGCCTTTAGATCCAGAATGGGTTACATTTGCTCGAGAACGGAGTAAACTAATCCCCCGCCAATTTGATCGGGTAGTCGAAATGGCCCTTCTACGTCGTCTAAAGAAAAGTAAAGCACGGGAATACAAAGCGTATAGAATTCACGTCAAACGGAGACTATATAAGCAGAACCGGGAAGCGTTGAAAGATATGGACCGCATAGAGCGAATTGAGAAATTAGATGACACGTATAAAATTGTGGAAGAGGATTATTATCGGTTATTGCAAGTTCTGCCGGCACCGGAGTATATCAAGCCTGAGATTACGTTTGAGGAGTATATTCATGAGAAGAGATTACGCGAGTCAAAGGAAAAAGAAGAGAAGGAGAAACTGATTGGTAAAGGTAAAGGAAAAAAGAGGCAATGTGATGACGATGAGAAGGAAGCGAAGAAGATCAAGAGATAACATGGTCTAATTTTTCTTGAAAATTTTTGCTCTGCTTTTGTACAGTAATTCAATTAATTGGGAGCTATTTTATCTAATTTTCCATTCACTGAATATCATTTTATAATTATTAGCATATTTTTGCTTATTTTCGAAGTAAATTTAATAGGTCGGAAGATCAGCTTATCCGAGATGGATGAAACTCCCAACGGAAACTCCCATGATTATCATCTCGTGTTAATCCGCACGAGCAACTCTAAAACGAAATCATTAAAAATCAATCATTAAAAATCAATAAATACAGCAAAATATTATGAATAGTTATACACACAGATGATACGCGTTCCATACAACCTTCATGCTTCACCAGCATTAATTTTACCTTCCTCAGCGTCAACACTCACTGGCGCCATCAAAGCCACCAAATCATTTCTTGATCCCCAAACTGGCACTACAGCAGTCCTAACCGGCGCCGGGGTGTCAGTCGAATCAGGAATTCCCGATTACAGAGGACCAAGTGGAACGTACACAATTAATCGGGAATATAGACCGATTTTTTACTCGGAGTTTACGGATAGTCATGAAGTTAGAAAACGGTATTGGGCAAGGAGTTTTTTGGGATGGGAGGCGGTTAGACAGGCAAAACCGAATAGACTGCATAAATATATCGGCGAACTAATAAACAAAGGGTGGATGAAAAGTCTGGTTACTCAGAGTACGTTTATTTTGGTTATTAATTGTGGATTTACGTGGCTAATAAGATAGATGTTGACTCATTACACTCTGCATACGTCTCCGACGTAACAGAGATCCACGGATCGCTAGCAACAGTAGTTTGCATGACCTGTAACTCCAGCTATCCTCGTTCCCAACTTCAAATTGAACTAGCAGAACTAAACCCAGACTGGGATTATCTCCTCCAGCAAGAACGCGACCGCTTAGCACGTCAACATGCCGCCTCAACAGTACGTGATCCTATTAAAGACTTTCGGTTAAATCCAGATGGCGATTTGGAACTTCCGTCCACGATCCGCTATGATGAGTTCAAATACCCTGCATGTCCAAATTGTGTCGCAAATGGCTTTGCTGAAGCTGATCTTCGTGATGGGAGATCATGGTCTACAGCAAACGCAAATGTCTCAATACCCCACTCTAAACGCAAATGCAAAGATATCGGCGTACTAAAACCCAATGTTGTGTTTTTTGGAGAGAACGTCGATCCGGACGTCCGTCACGCTGCTGAAACAAAAATGAGAGACACAGACAAGATTTTAGTTATCGCTAGCTCGGTCGCTACGTTTTCGGCTTTTAGGTTGATCAAGGAGAACAAGCATTTGGGTAAGAGAATCGGAGTTATTAATATGGGACCTGTACGCGGCGAGCATGAGTTATTAGGCGATGGTGATTTACGAGTTTCATTTTTGGCTGGTGATGTTTTGGAAGGTGTTTTGGAATCTATTTAGAAGTGATGTTCATAGTGTTGTAAATATGTAAATTACGTTCATATAAACTAATGTTACAAAAGATAAATCGTTCCAAATCTTTAATCACTGTAGCTGCTGTAGCTACTATATGAATCAACTGAAGGAGATCGTCTTCTAGAACTTCTTCGTGATGAACTCCTTCCTCGATCTCTATGTTTTTTCTCTTTTGCAGCCTCACGTTCTTTTGCTTCTTCAAATTTCTGTCTTTCTCGTTCTGCTAGCTCGTTTGCTCTTTCGGTAGCTTTCTTCAAAAATTCTCGTAAATCTTCAGTGAGCGCCCCCAGACCGATAGCAGTAAAAAAGTTAATAGCAAATCGCGTATCCGCAGGGTTCTTTTTAGAGAAAATGCCGTCCAAAGCTCCTGAATCAACCAAGTACGAATCCTTTAATCCCTCAGTCAGATTCTTCAAACCCATCTCTTCAACCATATCCTGAAAGAAGATCTTGATGAAGATACGCGATGACGCAGTAGTTTCATCCTCATTCAGATGAATGCACGAAAGGGCTTGCCATCTTATAGCATGAGATGAGAATACATGCGCGAAAAGTTTTGCGATATTGCGGATTTTGTTGGTTTCATATCGGTGGATTGTATCGTAATAGGTTTGAAACGCTTGAGTGAAATTGTCGGACCACATTCGCGAAAGACTGCAGATTCGTTCTGCTATAAGACCGTAGAACTTGGAGTAAATCTTCTCTTGTGAACAACATTCAACAATCATGTTGACCAATTCAATCTAAACTATGTTAGTTTTATTAAAAGTAAGATGTATGGTTTTGCATACCTGATGACCATCCGGGATGTTAATTCGTAGCAGCTTATGACAGCACTCCTCGAAATCCATACTTGATCGAATCGTAAGATAAATCGTCCGTCGAAGATTAACCAGATCCTGGTTCGTCATGTCCTTGATCTTCATATCACCTCCGGCAGCAGCAGCTTCTTCTGCCTCTTTGGCCTCAAGTTCGTCTTCCGAACTTACATCTGACTCATCATCTTCATCCTCTTCATCATCACTACCACCTAAAATTTCATCTCTGATAGCTTTATACTTTGCTTCATTTTCTTCAAAATTTGGATCGAATTTAAACACGTTCAATGAATCTTCTCCATTGAGCTGGTCCTCAAGACTGACCATATGAGTAATTTGATCATCTTCCTCAACTAAATCCAAATCAGGTTGAATCGTAAGATGATCCTCGTACTTGTTTTTTCGTACCAAGAATAGCGCTTCAATCATATACTGTGTACGTTTGTCAAGCTCTCCTTCATGCAAAATTGCGCGAAATCTTTCAAAAATCAGGTTATTGGCCGCAGCGCTGTACTCTTCGAGGTAAGCGCCAACCTCACGCATACATCCGACTGCAATCTCAACAGAGTCATCTGTAGGTCGAGCAATTAAAAGATTCATGATCTCCAGCAGACAGATTTCATGAATAACCTGATAGTTACACAAATGGGCTAAAAACATGGTCGAACTCAAGCACACTGTCTTATCATTCCTTCTGAATCCTTTACGAAACTGAATAATCAATCTGGTGACAAGTAGTTCGCCAATTTGAGGTAACTTAGTGTTGACGATCGCAGCCAAAGCAGCATATACTGGCGTGAACGGCAAACTCGCCGCCTGAGCACGCATAATACTTCTCACAAAAAGACCCTTTCCACGCACAAGGTTTTGCTTGAACACATCTTGAACAATTTCTCGAATATTGGCTTTGTTGACTTTGTTTACCAAACCATTGATTCCCTTCTTTAGTTCCTCCCACGCTTGTCTTTGTTTTTCTTTCTCGTCGGTTTCGGTAAATTGTGCTTGTAGTGCACGAAGCCTGGCAGGCGGAACATAAGTACCACCAGAACGAAGTTCGAGAAGCTTTTTATACTCTGCTCTAGGATCAAATTCTTTCTTTTCTTTCTGTGCTTCCTCTGCTTCACGTTCTTTGGCCTGACGTTCACGTTCTGCAGCGCGTCGTCTATCAACATCAGGTAAATCACGAGGAACCTTTCGTACAGGTACAGGTGATGGTGGCGACTCTTTTCGGGGAGATTTTTGTCGGTCTGAAGATGATTGTGCTGAACGTTTCGACCGTGAACGAGGATCAGGAGATGGCGAACGCGAAACAGAAACAGATCTGCTTCGAGATCTAGAATCCGAAGAATAAGATCTTGATCGTGATCGAGATGAGTATGAGCCGCTTGAGTATGATCGCGATCGCGAAGACCCCGAGTAAGAACGGGATCTTGATGATCCTGTGTAGGATGAGTATGATCCTGATCGTGATCTGGCCAAAGTTCTACCTCGACTGTCCACAGAAGGAGAGCGAGATCTGGAAGAATAAGATGAATAGGATGAATAAGAAGATCTTGAACCTGACCGTGAACGTGGTGAAACTGATCTGGAAACTGCACGCCCACGAGGTTTTGCTGCAGGACGATATCTGTCTACCTCTTCACGACCAGATCTCTCTTCCCTACTATCTCTACCCCGTCTCTCAACAGTGTCGTTGTCATTTCGTGGTGATTGTATTCTTCTAAATTTCGACTTTCGTGGAGGGCTCACTGGTGACACTGACCTCCTTCGAGTTTCGCCACGACGTTCAGATTGCGCGTCCCATGCAGGAGGACGTTTCGCTCTATTCTGTGGCGGTAACGGGGAACGTTCGCGCCTTTGACGAGAAAAATTAGATGGTACAGCTGAATCAGGTAACGATTCCCGTCCTGTTGACCGTCGTGCTGTCTCAGCCATTGGTCCAGCTTCTCGCGTAGCTGTTTGGCAAATACAGAGCACAAGAGTACGGACTATGGCGATGACTTCTCAAAATTTTGGCTGTGGTCGGTTCATTACCATTTACTCCTTAACAATAAAATATACAAGCAGTTTAAATCCATAAATGTCTCAGAGCTGTGCAAAGTTAGCGTTTTTGTGTGGCTTTATAGTGTACCAAAACACTTAACTAAGCATCGAGTAGCGTTAGTGGTTTAGCGGTAAAATTCGTCGTTGCCATCGACGAGCCCCCGGTTCGACTCCGGGCTGACGCATTTACTTCTGCATTTTTCAATCAATTTTTACATTTTTATTTTGCAACTTTCATCTTAAAGACACACAACGCACCAAAAATCATGCTGATAGCTTGAAAACTCGTGCTTCTCGATCAAAAAATAGAAAGAAGAACAGATTGAGGATGAAGAAATTTCAAGTTGTGAGCCGCATATAATGTGGCGGGTTAGGTAGAGTAGAAGTAGGACCCAGTTACTGAGTAACATTACTCCTATAAAAATCTTGTGAACGCAATTAAAAAATCCGAAAAATCTATAATGAATAAATTTGTATTTGAAAACATTAAATTACAAATTGATAAATTGTGAAAACTCCCAATATTCCCATAAATGCATTCAAACATAACCAAGTGATAGATCTATCTCAACAACAATCAAATAACCTAATCTACAACAAACTCAAATAACTCAAAAAATTCCTTTTTCTGGTCCAAATAAAAAAAGAAATTTACAACTCGTCATCGACGTGAAACTTCTCTTGAGCAAGATTCGCGGCGGCGTATTGAGCTTCTGCAGGTGGTTCTGTCTTTGCAGCAGATAGTTGCTCTTCTCGGTATTTGTCGTATCGTTGTTTTTCAAGGACGGCTGCTCGTCCGTTAAATGAGGTCCACCATTCGTTGGCGTAGAAAATAAACATGCGCCATAAGTTCTGTGGGAATTCCCAATAGCTTCTTAAAATAAATTTGAGCGCTGCTACTGTGTTGGCCCATTCACTTCCGTGATTTGGAGTAAAGGACTTATTTTCTTTCTTTTCAGGATATTTCACTTCTTTTTCTGAAATCACAGGCTCCTCCATATCATCAGGTAAACCGTCAGGATTAGCAAGCATCTTACGGAACGAGTTGATGCTTTCAACAGATTTGGAAAGACGGTCGTAAGTGTTGATTAACGCAACCATTTCCATCCGACTTAACTGAATAGCATCTCCAGCACCGTCATCATGAAGTTCAAAAAGGATCTTCAAAGCTGTGGCGTATCCAGTCACTTGCAGTTTTCCCCATAAACGGCACTTATCACAACCAGTGCAATCCATGATTCTTGAAACATTGACAAACTTTTGACGGAATTCTTCTTTTAATTGAGGATTTCCTTTGAACAGTTTCGAAGTATCGACCAAGTTTGGAACTGACTTGTCGGCTTCAACAGCAATTTTAAGCATCTTTCGACGTGTTTCTGTGTCATAACCTTGGGCATCTGTACAGAAAGTAAAATCTTCAAGATAGTGTCGGAGTTTCGCGACGGCCTTGGAAACCAGTGCATAGTTGAAGTATAAGTTGGAAATGCGGTCTGGGTAATTTCCGACTTTCTTCATATAGAGATCCAAATTAGGACCCCATTCACCAGAATCGTAATCCAAAAAGTCCTGACATAAATGTATCGAGACACTTGCATGCATTCCAGAGATTAGTTTGTAAAACATTTGCTTCTCCACACAAGTATTCTTGCCTGCGGAGTCACTCTGAGCATTGTTGGAAGCGGTATCACTATCATCAACATCATCAGAAAAACAATTTTGCTTGTAAATTTCATTCCAGACCATATTCGCATGCTTTCCAATATAGCCAGTATATCTTTCGGGATTAGCGAGTAGTGAAACATAGACACCTGGACCATCACAGCTGACATCCTCAGGTACACAGTAGTCTTTGGGTTTGCTATTGAGTGCGTCATCATCTTTCACGCAGCTCATCTCTGCATCTCCAAAGGCATCGTCGAAAAATTCAGCTTCAGAATCCACAGCAGAACCAGTACTTAAACTTCCTAAATATTCTGGTCGCCAAATCTCTGGTAAACTGTCTTCATCCTCGATTGTGTCGACTGCACAAGCCCGGTTTCCACACATTCCTTCGTCATCCCAGAATAAACAAGGGCGCCCAAAGAGATCCAGACGATAATAACGAAAAAAATCAGAAGTTGTGACAATGTCATGCAGTAAAGGTCGCAATTTCTCTGCGTTAGCAGTATCTATAACTCCAATAACATAAGCTGATTCAGAAGTGTCACTTATTCCCTATATTGAAGAATATAGTCAGTCAAATGCAATAGATCACAATGACCACGTCGCTATTATATAAGGCAAATGCTTACAGTCACAAAGGATACCAAAGAGGCCACCAAAGAGGCGCCAAACCACACAGATCCTCTCATTCTTGACCACCACTAACTGTACTCGCTGAATTGAGCTGAAATCAACGAAAAAAGATTTATAGGATACACTTATAACAAGAGGGAATAGGTCAAGAAGTTGGGAGAGCTATGTCTCGGAGCGGCAAATCAAGTCACGTGAGAAAACTTTAGGAGCGGCTTACTCTATCTGATTTTTTAGAGAACTTCCATATGAGCTGATGAACATCTGCGGACGTACTTAAGTGCATGCACCCTTTTCTGTTTCATGTTTTTCAGTTTTTTTTTAGTTTCTTAATCCGGTAATTCGAAGAAAATTGCATCGACTTGTATCGTAAATTTATGGACGCAATACTTTTATAAAAACAAAGCAGCGACTGGTTTCTAGTTGAGAAGTACGGCTGTTCTTGCTATTGTCATCAATTCTAACATGATCCGAGTTCTTAAACGCTCGTGACAAGCCGTCATAGATAAAGGCTTACTAATACTTCAGCTGACCAGCCTGCCAACTGCCTTCTACGCTTTTCGTATTTGCACAGTATATTTTCAAATAATGAAAAAGATTGTACCTTATTTAAAGGAGCATAAATCAATGCGCGGCAATGCGCGGCAATAAAGCGTGTTCAAGTTAGCAGAGTCACTGACCAGCTGGATAGGCGCTGAGCCGCACTGGGAGTTGTGCACACGACTGACGCAAGTTTAAGGTACCAGCCGTGCCCAGTCTGTTCTGGTTTCCCCGTACAACCAAGGTAAGCTGCCCCGTCAGCTCTACTACAGTAATCATTGTCTGACAGAACCTTTTGGTTTTTTGCTTAGGAGTGAACAGAGTCATTATTTAACGAAAGCCGACTGATCTTCAGACCTGAATTGCATGGATCCACCGGACCAAATGACTCCTAGCCCAATTGCTAACTCGCGCCCACCCCGAACCTTCCCTTACACCTCCCTTCTGCCGTTTCCTATTGAGAGCAATGAAGACCGATTAAGACATTTGGATCATATTGTTGAATCAATATATGTGGCCATGAGCGCGGAGGCAACCGCAGTACCTTCGCTGCTTCACTGGACACGTGAATTGCGCTCCTGGCTTCAACTCAAGTTTGATATGCCCATATCGACCCGAACTGATCTGGTGGCCATCTACTATGAGTTAGCTCTTATGCAAGGTGCTCCGAGCAGTGCTTCTGAAGTTTTTGCTCGAATGTTTCTCACATTATCGCAAAAACGGCAATGTATTGATAGAGATCGCTTAATCTTAGACTGGAGACTTGTTTTCCGCGAAATGAAAAACATTGCATTCCCGGGACAGGTCTTTGGGTCCATGCGACCTGCGGAGAAAGACTTCACGACTTTGGCCAAAGTCGGCTATTTCGCTCGCAGATTCTTCGCGCCTGATGCTATATCTGGCGTTTTAGAGGAGGTTTTACCCTTCTTTAGCACCCTTGATCCTGATGCTGCTCAGCAATGCTTAGAGATCATGGATGCTTTGATACCAACCGAAAATATACCAGCGGATCGTCCTGAGTTATTTCCACAAGTGTGGCTACCAGGTATGTCTTGCTGCGCCAATTTTCCTCAAATTGACATCTAATTTTTATAGCTTTATTTCATTTGTGGTCTTTAAATCCTCGCTCTCATTCATATGATTTACTTCTCTTGGATCTCATGTCGCATATTGCATCCGGATGTATAGTGGGGTCTCATATCCCTTTCTCAGCTACTGGTGTCTTTACTTCTGAGCAAACCGCAGTCATGTTCACAGCAGCTCTTCGTCTCATAGAAGTACCAGTAGGTAGATCTGGCTCACCTTATATATCATCGTACGATCCCAATTACTCCAAAGGGGATAAGAAGAAAAGTCGCGTTGCTAGGCCTTTAGCTCGTTGGATAATATATTCTTTGTCGCCTGCCTGTCTGAATGACACAAGCGGTTCAAAGGATAGCAGTAATGTATTGAAGGGCTTAGTGGGTTTGATTCAGTCGATCGAAACCTTTTTTCATCCATCTAATTCAGGTGCCTGGACTAAGCATTTGTCCCAGTTTGTGCAAATACTTACAGACCTTTTCGTTCTACGATGGTATCGTGAGGAGTCTGGAGAATTGGCATGTCCTCCGAACCGACGACTGAATCCGGAGCTACGCCGAAGTTTTGTTTTGGCTTTGAAAGATGTTGTTTTTATGGGAATCTATTCAAAAAGCTCAACCGCAGCCATATATTGTCAAACTGCTCTACAAAATTTGGCTATTCTGGAGCCTGATATCATTCTGCCGGTAATTTTTGCTCAAAGTTATGCATCGCTGCAAGGGCTGGTCGAGACGCATCGAACAATCACTTCATTGAAAACACTTACGCTTCTTTCACAAACGATCGTCAAACATAAACCTGCACGGACTCATGTTACTGCTTTTCTTGGACTAGTTTTGCCTGGTATCGATGCCAATGATCTAACTAAGACCGTCCAGTCTCTTGCTTTTATTCAAAGCATTGCATCTTACGTACCTTTTGCTGATTTAAGTGAAGGTAGTGGTCCAGGACTTGCATTGGAATACATCACCGGAGCTATCGAATCATTGGAAAATGATAGTAGCCAATTTCCCATGCTCTACGAAGATGACGAAATTGCTGTTTTGAAGTCATCAACTGCGACTTTCGGCGACTTCATGGTTTCGTTTATGGGCAGAGTATTTTCCCTTTTGGAAAACTTACCGGATAAATCCTTAAGTAACTCACGAGCTGCTCCCGAACAGAACGCTGTGAATATGCTTCCAGCTACTTTTGGTGCTATTTTGGGCTCCTTATCTGATGAGATCTTTGACATCGTTTTGGAAAAATTCATTCATTTTGTCACGGAACATGTTATTCCTCAAGCAACTGACGTGATAAGTAACTTGATCTCGTGTTTGTGTAAAACGCGTCCTGAACAAACTTTTGCAAAATTGTTTCAAGTATTGGTTGGTAATATTCGAGAGGAGATTGAAGAGAATCACGCCGGACAAAGCAAGTCACATGAAGTTGCGCCGAAAGATCGGCAACTTGTCTGGTATCTGTCGATGTTTCGCAAAATTGTCTGGACTGCAGGTGATGTGTTACTAAATTATTTGGATCCGTTGTTTGATTTAATTGTTTATTTGCGTGAGCGTACTCGTGGAGCAGCGAGTGTTCATGTTTCATTTTTGATTCATCATACTATCTACACTTTAACGAATGTCTATCACTCTGACAGCAAGTTGGTAAACGAAGAGGATTATATTGCAAACAATGGATTTACAATTGACGACTGGGGACGTCAAACTGATCCTACAAACGGCTTGAAATTAAAATGGCATGTCCCCACCGAGGAGCAGGTTGCGTTTGCTGTTAAAGTATACGAGAGTAATGCTGAATACGCGATACGCGAGTTGCAGCGACTTATAGAGGCTGGCTATAAATCAAGTCAAGACTGGTCTGATGACGTGGCTAGACAACTTAGTTATCTCCGAGTTGTTGTCTCAGGCGCGTCAATTCTTTTTGACCCATCCAAGGTTTCTGAACACAAATTAAAGCCTGGAGTTGAAGTGGAAACAAATGGTGCCAATGAAGTTGAGATGCCTGACGTTGAAATCACTGAGGAAGCTCAAATTGACGAGAATATGGAGATTGATGCGGACGAAGATGATGTTGCGATTGAAGAAGACGATGATGCTTTTGTTGGAGATGACGATATCATAGAGGGTGAAGATGACATGAATGATGATGACGATGATGAAGAAGCAGTTTCCTTCAAAAAGTTTTTCACGTACCCGACTGGTTACTTTTTCGAGGGGAAAACCGACGATCCGCTGTATCTAACAGTCCACGAAACACACGAAAAAATCGGTTGGCTGATGCACGAATTGCATAAGTATTTACAAGATAACTGTGAAGATGATGTTACCGTCATTCGCAGCCTGTCTTCTGTTGTACGTGTGTGGTTTGTACATGTAGGGTCAGGACGTGGCTTGAAGCTGTTGGATACTTATGTAAGATCATATATTGTTGATATCCGGAATTTTAAAACTTCCGGTCTGAGAAAGCAGTATCCCCGATATCTTTTAGCCCGGAGAGCGCTGATTTATCACTTACAACGTTTGAAGCATAACAGTGGGCTTCGGAACATGTCACTTCTTGATAAGCTGCTCTTGGTTGATCTTGTGGAAACTTCCCTCTCTCGATATATTGAAAATCGCCGTCTGTCTCAACAGTCGTTGGAGGCTGCATTACGCACTATGATGGGCCCACGTGTGTATCTTGCACCAACAATACTCCAGAAATTAAACGAGGCGATTGAGAATGAGGAATATGATAAAGCCAAAGGAGCAATGCACACGCTTTCTCTTCGCGGTTTCCATCGAATGATATCGAAAGATCCCAGATTTTTTGCTGATTTTGCGTTGGCTATGATATCTGCGGCGAAAGCAGACAAACCATCTGTTCATGATTTAGCAAGAGGACTTTTATTCGGCTATGTATATAATTCTCGTCTTTCACCGAAACGTTGCTACTTTTCAGAGAATATTGATACATACCTCGCAAAAATAACGCCGGCGCGTGATGTTTCGAAAAGAATAGAGTGCTCGAACACAAAGTATCTAAAGCGATATGAGGACGTTGAAAAGCAAATTCAACGTTTGGAGTCAGAGTTACTAAAGCTGTTTTATTCTGAATCACACTGGCGGATAAAGTTTTTGATTTCAGCTCTTTTAATGACTGGAATTTCGTTGTTGCGCGATGATATTCCTATAGAGTTTGGAGAGATCTTTTATAGAGGTGCCATTGACACACATCCTCATTTAAGATTCTCATTTGTACAAGGAGCGATCAAAAGTTTTATTGTTATGATTGCTAAAGCAGCAGTCGGTTATGATATTAGCAAGCTTGTGCGAGACGATTTCCAGAGTATTAATTCTATCGAAGTTCCCGTTGATCAAAATGATCCTGAATTTTCTCAGAAGTTTGTTGAGCAGTTCAAAAGTCCTGAAGCGGACTATTATCTTCAAGATTTAGGAAGACCTGGATGGCTTGTTTGGGCAAAGTCTTTCAAAGCAGAAGCTAACCCACCAAAGACGTTGGAATTGACGAATTTTAGTGAGCATGATCGGAAAACATTGGAGGCAATTGGTGCAGTCATCGATGAAAAATGGTTTTTACGATTTTGTGACATTATGATTGAAGAGCCATCAAGGAGTGAGCAAGATTCATTTAGAGATATCTATGCTATGTTTTTATCGATGATATTTTCACTAATTGATGAGGGATTGACTAAAATAACTTTTGACGATATCTTCGGTTTTATTGCAAAAATTTATGACGACGGGAAAGATAAGAATCATCATCGAGCTGCTGCTGAGTTAGTTGGAGGACTTTTGCTGCAGAAAAATAGCCGATGGTTTCAGGAAAAGATATTACCAGCTACATTACCTATTCTAGAAAAGGTTATTGACGACGGATTAACGCCTGAAACTGTCGGATACTGGACTGGATGTATCTCACTCTTCTCTGTAAGCTTAATTTTGATATCTAATTTCCAGCTCTTGTTATTGCATTTACTTACAAACTTTTAGTCAGCAGCAGATCCGCGTCAAATATGGCCAATCGTGACGAAGTTAGCCAGTTTTCGAATTGATCCTTCATCGAATGCGGCATTTAAAGAAAGTTCGAAAATTTCATTGCTGAGAAAGTTGATTGCGAAAGAATCGTGGCGTTTTCAGATTGAAGAGCCTATCGTCGAGGATTTCTTGGCTAACTTGGATCATGATTACAAGGGTGAGTTAAGCTCTATTGTTTTCATTGAAGTTGTGCTAATATGTTTGATAGGAGTAAGAGAGGAAATAGGAAGAACACTCGGAGCTATTAGTCGATCTAGATACTCTGAATCTTTCAGCAGCGTGGCTTCATACGTCGAGTTGAACCACGCTGCGGGTTCAGTTGGTATTTTACCATTCGTTCCAAGTGCGGCGCGTGAAGAGATGCTACAGAAAGTATTTAAACAGCTTGAGATCTGGCGACTGGAACGACAACCGTTGCAAGAGACTTCGTCTTACACCAATGGAAGTAAGACAATTATGATTTGGTTTAACAGATGGCTTCAATCTTCTAGCTGCTACGAGTTGATTCCCTTCTTCCCGAAGCTGATTCTTCCAGAACTGCTAAATCTTCTGGATGTGAAAGAGGACACAGAGCTCATAGCTCTTGCAGTGTCAATGTTCAAGCATTTCGGAAATATCCCTTGGCCAATGGATTACATTAAACCGATGATTGATAGTATAGTTGAAATTGCGTCGTCTTCAGGAAGCTGGCATCAACGGTTGAGAGTGTTGGCGATTGTTCAAGTATTCTACTTCAGACAGTTATTCCAACTTTCCAATGCTAATCGAAAGAGACTTTTTGATTGCGTGTCTGAGCTATTGCTTGATTCGCAGCTAGAAGTACGTGATACGGCCGCAACGACACTTTCGGGAATGATTAGATGCTCCCCTACGGCATTCCGAAACATCATGATTGAAAAGTTGGAGCGAAAATTTACAAAAATGTTGAAAGACAATCCTGTACCTGCTCGAGTGGATCGCTCTTCGGCAGTCAACAGTCGAAGCAGCAGTCTGCAAAGATTAAGCGGATCAGGATTAGTGACGCGCATTGGCACACCCAGCAATGAGTACAATAGCGCCATTTTAGCGCGACATGCAGCTGTATTGGGGCTTTCTGCAATTGTTCAAGCATTCCCTTATCAGTCGCCGCCGCCGGCATGGATGCCTTCAATTTTGACTACGTTAGCTAATAGAGCCGCGAATGACCCTGGGATGGTTGGAAGAAGTGTGAAGACTGCGTTGGGAGAGTTTAAGAAAACAAGACAGGATACATGGCATGTTGACGTCAAGGTGTTTAGTCAGGAGCAGCTGGAGGATTTGGAAGGAGTGCTGTGGAGAACCTACTTTGCTTAAAGTTTGATAGTTAGCGAGGAATTGTATATAATTTAAAATGCCTCAATGTACATTTCTCTGTTAGAACGAAGTTTGAATAGTCATGGCGGCGTGAGTGACGCGTCTGACACGCGTAAGCGACGCGTTGTCGGGAGCACCGACGCGGATAGGGTTATGCGCATGAAACCTGTGCAGTAGCGAACAGCCAGTTAGAAACAAGGATTAGCTTCTTAGATTGTCAAAAGGTAAAACATAGTTTCACACTTCTTTAAAGGCGTTGATCTTTTTCTTTGCAAGTCTCTGTTGGTGCTGGTGCTATTGTTTATTGTCTACTACACGGCTGCTCCAAAACGTGGCTTTCCAAAACTCCGCTTCAGCTTTGTGGAATGTTTCTGCGCCGCACCCAGCATTGTTTTAAACTTTAAAAATTGGACGCGCTTGGCCTTTTCGAATTCAGCCGCTCGAGGCGCGCGATTCGGGAAAGTAAACAAAACCTTGTTTGTAGCTGTGCTGTTTGTTCAGTTCGCAATTGTGTCTGAAAGCTTGGGTTCGGAAAAATCAAAAGAGAGAAGTCGGAGAGCGTTCTTGTTTGGCTGGCCTCTGTTGCAATTGAAAGCACAGCTTTTGGTCTCTTCTTCCTGCGATGCTGTCTGGGACAACGTCGTCTTCCTCGGCGTCGTCCTCGACAGGAAGATTGCCGCCAAAAAGAACCTATGGCAGACGTGCACACACAAACGCGCATGTTCAGGGCACTGTCGACGCAGAACTTTGGGGAAGTGCAAGTCCTGTGAAAAAGAATATCATTCCTTCTTTATTGCGAAAGATTTCAGGTGCTGCAAATTCCGGGAATTCTGCTGTGGACAGTGATCTTCCTTCGTCGTCGGCGTTCGAATCGTCGCCATTAAAGAAACGAGGATCTAAGGAAAACCCAGGATTATATAAGAAAGCAGTGGAAAAAGAAAACAGCAGTCCAAAGAAACTGTCCTTCGCGAAAATAAGGACCAAAGTTGATAATGCTGTCTCGTCATTACCCTCATCTCCGCGTCGGCCACTGGCTAGCAAACCCACAAACGCAAAGCCACAAGTGCATGAACCAGTATATGCTCAGGCCCAAGAATCGAATCTGTCAGCGAAACCAGTTGTACAAATCAGAAAAGAACTAGCACCAGAGCCACCTTCACCGATGAAGCCCATATCTCATACACCAGAAGAAATGATATCAGAACCGGTCCAAAGACCTTCAAGAAAATATACCACTTTGACTATACCCGAGACAGAAAAGTTTGATTTTTCTGATTTAGCAACTTGTTTGGATATTGTATTAGATGAAGAAGAAGAAAAAGCAGACGATATGACACTGAAAGTTGACCGTGAGCACACAAACTTTGGTTCTATTGATACACCCGTGGTGGAGGTGAGCAAACGCAAATCTCAATACGCGGTTCTTGATGAACTAGAAAGTTTTGAAGATCTCACCGCCTACTTTTCTTCTGATCTACTTGAATCATCTACTCCAGCTTCGAAAATATTATCATCCAGCTCAGGCATCAAGACCTCTGAAAAGACTTATAAGCTGTCTTCTTTGGAGAACAAAGATAGAACCAAAAATAACACTACTCGAAAAACACAGAGAGATCATGAACCCCAAAGTCATACATTAGCTTTTACGCAAACAACATCCCCTTCAAAGCATATCAGTTTGGTGGAAGCACTGCCTGCGAGCAAAGACAGCTTAGTTTCACATGAATCAAAAAACGATCACCAATTGCTTTCATCTCCGCCTCGCCGAAGTTCCAGAAAGGTTGGTCTTACACGAGCGCGGAATACGGATCAATCAAAGAATGCCGAGCGACACATCTTTAAGATTGAACCTGCGGTACCAAACAGTAATCGTGCGGTGCTTCCTCGAATATCTGATCCAGGCTCTTTATCCGTCTATACCCTAAACTCTTCTGCCTCAGAGTCAAAGGTCGCTAATACATCTCTACCGGCAGTTGAACTTCCGAGAGCATCTAGTCCTATTAACAGCATTGGACGAAATCCCACACCCAGTCCTCCACTATCTCGAAAATCTAGTATGTCTAGTACATCTGGTTCCATTCAAAGTTTATCTCCTCGCGCACAAAGTCCTACACCTAGTCCTTCTTTATCACGAAAATCCAGCTTGTCCAATGATCTTCAGAGGCCTGCACTAACGCGACAAACAGTGCCGATGCATGCAATTGCCCCTATCATGCCTGATACAGCGTCTAAACAGACTGTCAGCCAACCTATTCCTTCCGATTCTTCTTCTCCTTCTCCTTCTGTGCAACCTGCAAGCCCGTTTCTACAGGCAGTAACGCCAATTGTACCAAGAGTAGCTTCTCCTATTGACAAACGTCCCACGCTAGCTCTGAAAAGATCAACCTCATTCAAAGCGCCTTTAGCTGTTCCTGAACTAAAAGAATTCATCGGAAAGGAAAATGCGTTGCCGAAAGCCATTCCCGTTCCTCGAGCCAAATCACCTTCTGGACGCAATGATTCTGCTCCTTTATTATCTTCGCCACTTCGTGAAGTCACCAATTCTTGGGAACTGGATACTCCTGAAGTTGATGAAGCTGCAGAAAAAGCAAAGGCAGAAGAACAAAAGAAACGGCAATTAGAGCGTCAGAAGAAAGAAGAGGTAGAACGGGAACGAGCTAAAGAGAAGGCTGAACTGGATGACTTGTTAAGTTTTTGCTCTATACCTACAATCGAAGATTTTACACCATTTATTCAAGAGCACCGCAAAGCTTGGAATATGGAGAAACTTGGAGAAGCGTCATACTCTGAGGTTTATTCGATGGTGCATAAACGTACAAAGCAAAACGTTGTGTTGAAAGTCATGCCTTTTGGACGAAAAGATATGGAACAAGCGTCAGTCGGGGACATATCGAATGAACTCAAAATTTCCAAGACAATGATGGAATTTGCTGGGTTTGTTGACGTCGTGGGAGCTTATGTAGTTAAAGGTACTTATCCAGTACAACTTCTTAATCTATGGGACCGCTACGCACGAGTCAAAGAAAGCGAAAATGACAGGCCTGATTTTTATGATGATAATCAGACATACTGCATAATTATGTTACAGAATGGAGGAACAGATTTAGAGCATTTTGAACTCAAAACATGGAGAGAAGCAGCGACAGTATTTTGGAGAGTTGCGAAAGCTTTGTCAATTGCTGAAAAATCTGTCGAGTTTGAGCATCGAGATTTGCATTGGGGAAATATCGTAATTGATAGAAAGAAGTCTGACGTGGCTGATATGATTGAGAAGTTACGACTTGAAGATACAAATGAGCGTCACGCTGTTAATATTCAAGTCACGATCATTGACTACACCCTCTCAAGAGCTAAATGTGGTGACGAAGGATTGGTATTTTCAAGCTTAGATGATCCAGCATTATACACAGGACGAGGTAAGTCATACGTTGTGTTCTATAAATTTACAGTAACTGACAGTAGTAGGGGATTACCAATTTGATATTTATCGCTTCTCAAGAAAACTTTTCACTCAATTAGACACATCTGAAGTTGAAGAATCACCAAAAGATTCTCAAAAACAGCGACGACGGTCTGCAAAGATTACAGCAAAGTTCGACTGGTCAGAATACCATCCTCGCACAAATACATTCTGGCTTCATTACCTTGCAGAAAAATTGTTGAATGCTAAACAACTTGTTGCGCCAAGAGTTAATGTACCAGCTACGAGGGCATTATCGCGACGAAGCTCAAAGATGGAAGTTGCGTCTATACAGCCTGAAATTGATGCCTACAGGAGTTTAGATTTGGTCTTTAAGTTTTTAGATCCTAGAAAGAAGAGGTTTGGTGCAAAGAAGAACGGTGGGTTGAGTGAGATTGAAACTGCTTCTGATCTTGTTGTATGGGGAAGGGAAGAAGGAATCGTGTATGAATAGAGAATGTGATAATCATTGTTATATACGCGGCGTGTATTTGTAAGTGTATTATATAACTTTATACATGTACATCAAATCGATATGGACATCAGGTACTAAATCTTGAATCTCAAGGAATTGTCGTTCAGACAAGTTTCTCCTCATCTCAAAAGTCGATTATGAAGGCACTATCGGTTTAGGGCATACACGTCTAAAAACTCTATTGTTGATGCGTGCTGGTCCTACGTGTTCTACCGGCCACATTTTTGTAATGAAGACAACAAATGGTGGTTACCTGTATTATCCTTTGAGAGTTGAGACTTGTGTAGATATACGAGGAATTTTATAAGGAAATGTATGGTATTGAAAAGAACAGAAAAGAGCTCAAATTTATACGTATTTCTTAATGTGGAAGAGGGAAGTATGTGTGTATGGATTGTTGTAAATATATAAGTTTAAAGCAAAGTGACTAATATTGTTTTCTAAATGTATTGTATCGTACACGTATACTAAATCTAGTATAGAGCCTCTAAACGTCGCGCCATTGAAGTCTTTAATGTCTTTGATCGCTACCCGGAATCCACATTGTCTAAACATTATTAGCCATCGATTCAGAGAAGTAAATAGTCTACCTACCAATTTCTCGTCAGCTGTAAGTATGCTTGCATATCGTGGATTAAACGCCAGTGTCGAGATCGAATTTGGCGAGTCATAAATTTTAATAGGTCGTTGGGCGCCGTCGCGTACCGGCGACTGAATATCCCAGACATACATTTTTTTATCATGAGATCCTACATTAGATCAGTTTTAATCGTCCAAAGTGCATCTAAAACTAAAAGGCCAAACATACCTGATAAAACAAAGCGACCATCAGGGGTCAAGCACGTATTTCCTGATGTATATTGACGTTCGGGAGTAAAGAGAGCAGCAGGATGACCAGTGAATCTCATCAATGTCTGACCTGTGAATGCATCCAACAAATAATGAGATAACCCGTTCGTTGAAACAAGTATTGTTTTTCCGTCATTAGAGAATTCAATCTTTGACCATTGTGTCTGAACTGCAGAAGCAGATGTCGGTCTCAGCGGTTCGACGCTAAATACTTCAAACGGTTCACGATCATAATTTCGTAAATCATACAACAAAATCTCAGAAGTTTGTTCACATGCAGCTGCAAATATAACTCCGGCAGGATCAAATGCTATGAAAGCAGGCGATGGAATGGTCAACATTCCCTGACAGTTTTGTGAATTGAGGTCCCAAAGACGAACAGTGCCGTCTAGAGATGAAGATAAGAAGCGATCATCACTTGGAGACATTTCTATATTTATGACGCGCTGTTTATGTCCCTTGAAGTAAAAATGGTATTTGTTGTCGTGTAGTGAGAGATATCGAATGTGGTCTGCATCTTTTGTGGATGTGTGTACAATATTTGTGGATGAATGAGTAAATCTGGCTAGCTGGCAGCCATACTTTTTGCTGTACAGTGTCCGTGTAAATCTTTAAATATTAGTTTCAACATGAAAGATAAAAGATCCACTTTTGAAGGTATTCAATCATACTTTCCATTCTGAACATCGTATAATGACATCGACTCGTCTTCTCCACAACATATCGCACTCGCACCAGTATCATCAAAATCAATCGATGTGATTTTTGTTCCATCTTCGTGTTTTGCAATCGCCTTTGCAGGTTCAAACCCGCATATTAATTCTCGTGATATTGGTACTGGCGCCATAATATTACTTGTCCGCCTCCACCTGTTTCTTTGATCTGCTCCTTTTAATCATTTTATTATTACCACTTTCATAAGGTTAATCTAATTGTTAGTTGCAGATATGCAGGGGTAGCCGCACGTGACCTTACCGAACAAATCGCCGAGCGATGCTGGTAAATCCGTGGCAAAAGCAAATGTATAAATAACATTATTAAGGCGTATTGATGAATAAAACGAAAAGAAATGACGATGTAGAATGCAAATCTTCTTGCAAACGCTATAGTGATGAAACAAAAATACTCATGAACTGAAAGTAAGCCGGATACGAGCCATCCAGAATTTAAAGATTCGACCGCCGACATCGGCGAGAAAAAAAAGTCAAAACCCACCCACTAGCGACTCATCTTGCTAGCCACCTTTTACTTTTTTTATTACACTGGCCTTGCATATATTTCATATTCCTAAATACACGGAAAAGCAAAACTGGTAGACATAAGTAGATATGGCCGAAGTTACGGAGAAAAAGCAGTTGAGTAGTACTGGCGGCTTCGTTGCTGGAGCGTTAGCAGCTTGCGGAGCGGTTACAGTTACTAATCCAATTGAGATTGTTAAAACTCGGTATTTTTGCCTCTAATTTTTTCTAAGATTGTTTATCTATTAACACGAGATATGTAGAATGCAATTGCAGGGTGAACTGGCGGCACGAGGAGAGGCAAAGAAAGTTTATACTGGCTTATTTCAGGCTCTCCGGGTTATTCTCAAAAACGAAGGAATCAGAGGATGGCAGCGCGGTCTTGGATGTGCTGTATGTATAAAATCAAAGATATTCTACAGAGTTTGATGCTAACGGAAATATAAGTATGTGTACCAGATTGGTCTCAATGGTTGCCGTTTGGGATTTTACGAACCGATTAGACAAGCTACCGCGAAGCTGTTTCTGGGAGATCCAAACGACTCAACTTTGGCTATAAATGTCTTTTCTGGGGCAACTAGTGGTATTATGGGAGGTTCGTATTATATTTTGTTGTTTATTTAATCAGCAACTAACAAATAACAGCTATCTCTGGATCTCCATTTTTCCTTGTGAAGACACGAATGCAATCATACTCTCCGGTTTTCCAAGTTGGTACACAGACTCACTACACTTCACTTTTTAACGGATTATCGACAATTTACAAAGCTGAAGGCATTTCAGGTCTTTACCGTGGCTGCGGCTCTGCTATTATGCGTACTGGTGCTGGTTCTTCCGTACAACTTCCTATTTACAATTGGTGTAAGCGGACGCTCGACACATACAACATTGCACAAGGAACTACTCAGCATTTGCTTTCCAGTGCCACCAGTGGTCTCGGTGTTTGCATTGTTATGAATCCATGGGATGTAATCATGACTCGAATGTACAACCAGCGTGGAAATCTCTACTCTGGTCCATTTGATTGTTTTATGAAGACCGTTAAGATTGAAGGACCTATGGCTTTGTACAAGGGATTTTTCGCTCACTTGATGAGAATAGGTCCTCATACTATTATCGCATTGACTCTGATGGAGTCTACAAGAAAGTTGATGATGTGGGTGGAAGGTGCTGATTACTGTTAAATTTTTGGGGGATATAGATCGTTTTTTTGTACATTATAATACATATTGAAAGCATATAGAGAAAACCCTGTACCCGAACTCCAAACACCACTGATAGAAAATAAGTTAGCGCGATATACCCGCCATGCGATCCACGGCAGCTGAACCTCCTTCGATAGCAAATATATCAGAGTAGACATTTGTTTTGTTAAGTTTCTCTGCCATTTCAAAGTCTCGCTTAAATTGCATCTTCAGTAGATCACGTTCTTCTATAAGCTCTTCCAACTCTTTAGCGTATCTATTTCTGGTTATCCAGAAATTTTCTTCCTGTTTATCCAGTTCACGAGACTCTTCTTCAAGTTTAGCAATTTCTTGTTCTACGGTAGCTCGATCTTGCTCTGCTTTGCGTAGTTCTGCCATAACCTGATTCTGCTCCTTGATAACCTCTGCTAGTTGTTTTTCTGTGGCTGCAACCTCTTCTTCGGACGGCTTGTCGTCCTTGACTGTCTTTAAAAAGTGAGTATATATATCTTTGTCGCGAACCACCTCAATGTATTGCTGCTTGAGGCCGTCGAGTAGCAACTCCAAACATTCCGAGCAGATTGGTTGATCTAGATCAGCTCTCGAGCTCACTATGTCATATATTTTATCTGAAGTCCGTAATCGGTTCGACAAAGCATATTTGTCGTCGTCCAACAGCGCATCTTTTTCGTCATAATTTTGCTCATCATTATTGTTCCGCATCATCGTTTCGTAGCTACCAATATTTGGATTGGTGGATCCATTGATAACTGTTTTTGCTCGAGAGACCACAGAATCGCTTAAAAGAACAAAAGAATCACCGCCGTTACGTACTGAAGAAGGAATAGGAATATTTGGTATTGGAGAAGGCGGTACAGTGGCCGCAGTGCGTCGTTTGTCTGCAGTGTAAATCGATTGCGGTGCACCAAGTCCATGTTGAATGTGGGTTGCTCTATATGTCTTGTCTGGTTTTAGTTCGGAGTCAGAGACCGGAGCAGAAGCTACAACAAAAGTCAATATCCACTAAAGCTAGTTATATCCTGATTTGTCGGCACATACTAGACAATAGCTGATCAAGTGACGAGCTGTTTAGATCCGAGAGTTGCTCGTGAAGTCGCAGCGGCAAACGACATCTTTGGCAGTAAATCGCACCCGGAGTCGCGCTTCCACTCGTCGAGCTCTCATACTTTGTTTTATCCATCACACAGATCTTCCTTCGACAAAGTTGTCTGATGTCGATTCTCAATATTTGATACTGCGATAGCGATAGGATTTAACGCGCCACCTGCGCCACGCAAAAGCCACTTTGCTTACTCATCTTTTGTAAAGCGCATCCAATTCTACACGTTTAAACAGGTTTGATATTCAATGCAGTCAATAAAAGCAAAGTCGAATACAGATATACTAAACAGTGTGGAGGAGCTTGTAATACAAATTTTTGAAAATCCTGCTTCACTCCAGTTCTTCCTGCTTAACCGCCGCTGTAGAGCGTCTTCATCGTCAGCTTTCTGTGCTTCTTCTGTAACTTGTTCTGTGTTAAGTAAAATTAGATTTGATAAGAAGACTTCTTCTGTGCGATCTGGCAATGCAAAGACGAAGATAATATCCTACAATACTTCGACATATCAGTTTGGTCTGTATACTTATGTGAATTGCCGAGTTTTATTGCTAATAAAATAGCTGCTTTATGTCGTCTGTTAGATATCATTTGCGAGAACCTTGCCAGTGGAACTACAGTCACCAAAAGAGATATTTATTATCGTGACAAATGGCTTTTCAAAACACAATCGATGGTCGATGGTTTGGTAGATGACTTGGCTGCTACTCTTCGTGTGCCACGGCACAAATTGGGAGTCATTGCGTCATCTAAAGGACTAATGGCTGGTTATTTTGTCATAAAAGCAAAGGCTGGTACGATACTCAGGGTTGGAGATGGCGAAGAGAGCGTTTTGATTCCGAGATTAGAAGATGAGTCAATTATCCTTGATGATGTGGATTATGTACTGGTGATTGAAAAAGATGCAGTTTTTCAGCGATTAGTACAAGACAAATTCTGCAAACGGCATGAGCTAGGACGTGCTCTTTTTATTACTGTTTGTTACATGCCTTTCGAATCATGGCCGTGTACTGACAAGAATGATAGGGTAAAGGTTATCCTGATGTCATAACGCGATCGTTTATCCGAGCTATCTCGCAGCAATATCCATCTCTTCCTATCTTTGCCATTGTTGACTCTGACCCGTACGGCGTGCACATTTTTGCAACTTATAAATTTGGTAGTCACGCGCTTGCACATGACGCTGATAACTTAGTCGCATCTAGTATACAGTGGATCGGTATTCGAATTCTGGACTACGAAGCGCGAAGATCTTATGATAACCTAACAGACCGCGACAGAAAACTTGCAGTCAAACTATTGTTGAGTGAATGGGTGCAGTGCGATGAGGCTTTGGATTTGAGATCTGAATTACAGCGAATGCTTTTTTTGGGAAAGAAAGCTGAAATGAATGTGTTGACTGAAATGTGTGACTATTTAGCTACTTTGATAGCTGGACAATTGTCTCAGCGATACAGGCCACAAATGTTGTAAATCTATCGCTGTTTTCTAAGAATGAACTACTTTTTGTCTACTGCTACGTTGCTCTGTGTTTTTTGAAGCTTGGTTCACTGTTCCTAACTCTTTGCTGTTCACTTAAAAAATCTATATAATATTCTCACAAATAGCTAGCGACAAATTCATAATCACTTCTACATTTGTTATCTTAAAGTTCACTCAAAACGAAATTAGAAGAATTTTATTCAGCAAAAACTGGCTCGTTGTAAGCCTTAGTACACAAGGCTGTTAGCAACTCACCATTTGAACAAGGGCCCTTCGCTCTTTGTGGGGTATAAACTTTAAATTTAAAGTTATTGTTTTTGGCATAATAAATGAAACCTTGCTGGATCACCCAGTCGCTCGTTGCTGAAAAGACAAGGAGCAAGACGACTCCTTGTCGCTGGCCAGAATATATAATGACCCGGCAGTCCCTGTTCTTCCAACCTTTTTTTTTCTTACTACTTTCTACTCTTTTGGTAACGCACTTGATCATGCACTTTACCAAACTTTATGCTTTGCTTGCACCCTTGCTCTGGGCCAACGGCCTGGAGCTTGCGGCTGCGGGCCCAGTCAATCTTAACCCTGGAACCCTCGACAACGCTTACAGCGCCTTGATGTCTCAGGCTTCTGCGGCTTCTGCTTCTGAGGCTTCTGGAAGCCAACTGTTCAAGAACCATTCGTGGAATACCACTTCAAGCGTCAATGGAACTTTTACTAATACCACCGGCTCTGGCTTCCCTGTGATTGATCTGGGATACGCCAAATACCGCGCTTCGACTTATACTGCTGATGGAGACTACTTCACCTTCAAAAACATCCGCTATGCAGCTCCACCTGTCGGGCACCGACGCTTCCACATGCCCGAGGCTCCTTTGAAAGAGGATGGTATTAATGACGGATCTTACGGATTTATGTGCCATCAGGCGTATAATGTACAGTTCAAGTTTCTTGATGCGGTGACTCCGGAGAGCCAGCAGAGCGAGGATTGTTTGTTTCTCGACGTTTATGCTCCGGCTTGTGCTTTTGATACCTCCAATGTGCTGAATGTTACCCTTGAGACAGCAAAGTTCTCAAATGAGACGACTGTCTCTGGTAAGAAGTCTGATCTTCCTGTGCTTGTTTGGATTCATGGCGGTGGCTTCACTTTCGGACAGAAAGATGGTATTATGACGCCTCAAGGAATGATGTCTGTCGCGGATCGAAAGATCATTTATGTCTCTATTAACTACAGACTTGGAGCTTTTGGATTTTTGGCTGGTGATGAGGTCAAGAAGCGAGAAATCACCAACGTCGGACTTCATGATCAGCGCAAGGCTTTGGACTGGGTCCACAAAAATATTCATCTATTCGGAGGAGACACATCTCAAATCACTGTGATGGGTGAGAGCGCTGGAGCTTCTTCGATTTTGCATCATATGACTTCTCCAAAGGGATTGCAGTTCCAGAAAGCGATCATGCAGTCGACCGCCTACTACCCACAGTACGACAAAGACATTCTTCAGAGCCAATACGAGGGTTTTGCAAAGTTACTAAAGTGCGACTGCGAAGATAGTTTCAAGTGTTTGATGAACGTCGACGAGAAAGCTCTTTTGAAGGCGAACAAGGAGTACGTATTCAGCAGCCGCTACGGAACTTTTATGTTTGGCCCTTACGTCGATCGTGATTATGTGCCCTTGTTACCTCAGTTCAGACTCGGATATGGCCAGTTCCATCATAATGTGAAGATTCTTTCCGGTTTTACTTCAGACGAAGGTGCTATCTTTGCGGATCCTACTGCCGTCACTGACAAAGATTTTGACCGAATGATGAACGAGCACTTCCCTAATGCGACTGAAGAGACCTTGAATGAGATTAAGAATCTTTACCCTGAACGAAAACGTGCATCGCAGAGAGCTTCGGATATTATTTCTGAGTGGGTGGTTGGCTGCAACTCTCAATTTGTCGACGAGAAATTTGACGATACTTACTTGTACAAGTACTCTGTTCCACCTGGTATTCACTCCATTGATCTATTAGTCACCTTCTGGCGCGACGTGGGCAAGAGCAAGAAAGACAGCTGGCTATCCGATCTCGCTCGTCGCTGGCAAGAATGGATCATCTCGTTCACAGTCTGTGGAGATCCCAACGCTTTTAGCACTTCTGGCGTTTATTTCCCCAAAGCAAATGAGATGCCTCACAAACGGGCTTTGATGGAGGTCACGAAGAATGGAGACTTTGAAGTTACGTCGATGAAAGAGGATGGGCCAAATCGTGAGCGTTGTGATTTTTGGATGGAGGGAGATTGGACTGGGCGTTAATCTTGGCATTATATCAGTACTTTAACTTTGTTGCATTAATTTTTATTTGTTTGTTTATTTTTAATTTAATCATCATGCTTCAAGCACTGAAAATCAGTAGTGATAACTTAGAAACGCAACTCATAGCAGACATAATGCGGACTGCATGGAAGGAGATTGGACTAGACGTTAATGCTGATATTTACTTTTGGGGTTCCGAGTTCAAGTTTTCTTGTGAATTTGATCGCTATTGCTTCCTTTTTTTCAGTTTTGCACCTTTTAATTGCTCTTGTTATTAATGCAATAATCATCTCTTTTCGAAATCTGAAATATGAGTGATGATTCTTGGATCCACATAATGCAGATCTACACCAATTAATGCCCATATGAAATACAGTGATGATCTATGTATTCTTCTATCATGAAACACATCTACATACTGACATTACTACCAAAGAGTTCACATTGACGCGACAGAATTTTATACTGTACCGTGTATGTCGGAATCGAAAATATCAAGCAAACTTGAACAATTCGGCTTTTTAAATCTGTGTATCAGTCTTCACTTTCTTTGCCGCTTGATTATCAGCCTTTGCTCGTTTCCGAATCATCCCACCTGAAATGACATTGACGACTTTCTTTTCAGCAGGTTTATCCTGTTTTACTGCTGCTTTCGAATCAGCTGCTGTGCCCCGCGCTGTAATTGTGAACAATGAATCAGGAGGCATGGATTCTTGCACAGCAACGGTAGCGTTACTAGCTTGTTCTAATGTAGCATAGTTCCCAGTAACCACCAAATCGTGAAGTCTCGTGAATGCTTTATTCTCAACAATCGCCGGTGCCAATTTCTCCTTATCGCTTGAAGGCTTATAAATACCTGTGACGCCAATAAATCCTACCACAAACCCAAGCAAAAACTCCTGACGCGACTCAATTTCGGAAAAAAATTGCTTCACGGTAATTACATGACGATTATCTGTATCCAAAGCATCTAAAAATCTTGATTTCGGATCATCGGGGAAAAACGGTATCTCTTCTCTAGCCATTTTTTCATCGTCGAAAATATGACCAACTTCCCAAGTTTTCGAGACAGTTTTCAAAAGTCTTGAAACATCGTTTGGATTTTCCCCTGGAATGTGTAGTTTTACTTGAGATGTAGAGAATTGAGGAAGAAGTGGGTCAATAACGCGAGCCCACCATGAGATTAAATCACGGTCTTTTGAAACATGTTTCTGTGGGTTTGATGATGATTCGGGGAATATATACTGAGGTTGTGCACGAGCGAAAAGACAAATGCGAGTAGGTATTGTAGGTGAAGAGTACGAATCTAAGAATAATGATAGAATAGCGGTGACGATAGGCCTAAGCGGAGGATGCTTGAATCCCGTTGAATCAGCTTTTGATATAAACAGCGTTACCGACGACGGTGTCTTATACACTATAATCTCTATAGCGAAAACAAAAACATCATCTATGGACAAAGTAATGAAATGCGTAGTCGGCTTCGCAGTCTCGGCATGAGTTAATGCATACGACGCTAGTTTTGTCGCGAAGTGGTGGACTTTGATCCGGGGCGCAGACGAAGATGTCTGTGGTAAAAGAGCGCCGAGAGCCCGATCCCAAGCGTCGGAAGCGCGACCAGTCGTGTCAATGTCGTCCATCTCGAGCCCATTGTGCAGTCGCCGAGCGGATGAACTTTGAGATGGCTTAGGGTTAATGAAATACTGAAATATTCACACCCTAATCCGCAATTGTGTCAAGGCTACTCAATAACGGTAAAATGAAAGATCTTTGAACAATTCTCAATAATACAGCCAAATTCAGTCTTTTTTTTGGTAAATACCCCTTTTTTGCATGTAGCAAAGCCAGACCCACAACAATCGAAGAAATCAAATAGAGAAAAAACCCTATTGCTGAAATCCCTACTGCCGCGTTGAACATCTGATATGACAAGCTGTATGCTACCTGACAAAAATTTCATTCAGTCTTTATCCTCGGAGTAGCCACTTCAAAAGAACATAGCAGAAATTCTAGACCCAGTGCTGTAAAATTATCAGAAGCAGTACAAAAGAGTGCACATAGTGGAGGTTCACCTCCCTGTACATAACCCTATTGATGCAAACCGGGCCAAAACCACATATACGACTAATGGAACCTCATCTTTTCCATTAATCGCACTATTAAAATTCCTGCCGGAAAAAATTCATTATGATTTTGAAGCTTATGTACTGCCAAACTTTTTTACTGATATGTTGCATGTAGCAAACTCCTCCACCATCATTTTAGTAGCACCCAATTGATGAAAACCCTATTGCAAGCAGAGATGAGAGTTTTGCCTGTGTTGCAGTTTCTGCTACTTTATCTATTTATTATTTTACTGTCTTATTGTCTTGTCGTTTTTGCCTTTTGTCTCATTTTTTTATTTTTTATTTCAAGCTATTAGCTTTCTTGCGTTGTAGCTGCTCTTGTGAGGTTCCTTGATTTGATTTTCTTGTCCAATTATAACAGAAGAAGATAACAGTTTTTTCTCCTCAGATTTTTGGAAATGCAAGATCGTCATTGTGAAAAAAAAGAACTGCCTCAAAGATTGTTTCTTCAAATGAAACCCAAGGTCTTTTCTTACTATTTGTTACAATGCTATCAATTTTACGACAACTAGAAACTGTTTATGAAAATACAATTAAGTGTTTACAGATTCACTATTTTTTTCTTTTTTGCCAAAAGCCTTGTTTCTTAAGTTTTTATGGGATGTTAGATCTTTTATCCAATCTCTTAATTTTATGTTTCTCTTTTTAATCTTTCCTAAAGTGTTTCTTGATACCAAGAAATAATCTACTTTAGATGCTAAGTCGGCCGTTCAGAGGTAGACTGGTGGATGTTTTCTTCAGTACCTACTATATACCTGCTCTACTTTCTCAAAAAAAGTAAGATTGTTTTGGTTATTAAATACAAGCGGATCATCAAAAGAAGTAAGACTGTTTTGGTTATTAAAACAAGCGGATCTGTGATGAGGACGACACCAAACCCATATCTGGAGTACAAGTATTTACAAACTTTACGGCTTTGTACCCTTGATGCCTTGTTGGTCAGCTCCACCTGCCAACACCTAGTTCTTTTAGGCAGTCTTTAGAAGTATTTCTTCTCGTTCTAAAGAAATATCTCCTCCAACTAACACTCTTATTCAGTTATCGTTAGTTGTTGAGTGGTGTTAGTTTTTGGTCATTGTTGTTTGTTTGAATTTTACTTTTATAAAACCCCAACTTTGCCAAATTAAGGGAGTCCAATATTACATGGAGGTCTTCCTTAACACACTGGAGTTTTTGACAACGGTACACGAAATGATCAGGCCTTCACTTACCGCATCATCTGCTGTTGCTCTTGGAGCAGTTCAGTTCGTTTCTACTGTCTGGCATGAATACTTGCTGGAACCTATGTCATGTGCTACTATGCACACTTCTCTTTTGACATGGTCCGGGCATTTGCTACTCAAACTCATTTATGCCCACAGCGTGTCCGCACTTACACACAAGTGTGATATCTTGGACACCTTTTTTGGGGTGACGATATCCCAGTCTACGGTCTTCCACCTCTTCTATGGACTCATGGATTTTATTTTGAACTGGCCCCTTTGGGTTTATCAGCTGCTTCTCCTTTACCTGGTCGTACAGCATTTGCGACACTGGCTGCGTCCCCAGAACCCTCACTCTGATAGCTCAAAAGGAGAAGCAGCTGGGAATCGTTCGGTGATTTCTATCTCTCTGTTTTATGCCAACAATGCCTGCCGCATACTTCAATTTGCAAATCAATGCGCGACGCCTTGTTAGCTGTGCTTTAAACACTACCTTTACGCTCAGCCTCCGACTTGAAATCTTTCCTTATTGACTGCGTCTCAAAACATGTTCACCTTGCGTTCATCCCTCACGTCAAATTGGTTATGGTTCTTCTTTCTGCTGGCCCGCTGATGTATCTTCAACACCAATCACTTATCCTTCGGCTTGCGGAACAGACTGAGAACTTTATTATTTTTGCTGATCTCCTCTCTTTGTGTGACACATCAATGTTTGTGCATCAGCAAAATTCTCGTCCTCCGCCCCAACAGCAACTCAATGTGAATTCTATCTCGTCAACGTCCTCACCTTCTCTCCCTACATGTACTTTTGTTTTCGACAACCAGAAAACCAATGTCCTGTGTGACACCGGCACCGACTCCTCTCTCATCTCGACCGCAAGCATGTTTGTTCTTGGTGAATCGCTCACTTTTATCGACCCTACATCTCCTCTCATTTCAGTTCACATGATCAATGGATTGTCGTCAGTCCCCAATCGACACACAATGCTGACTTTCCAAATTGATGGAATTGAAGAAGTTTTCTCACATAATTTCTTGGTGCTCGACACGCATGGCCCTGCAATGCCTATCTTATGTTATGACTTCTGGCATTGCTATAGTTACCAAATACCTCTCGATTATTTGACAAAGCATAATTACAAAAACACGATCAATCATTTGCTCGCGAACTACGATCCCGGCCCGCTTGTCTTACCACCTCTTCGATATACAGACTACATTTTTGAATTACATACCCCGTTGTCTGAGATCCGGCCCCGCCCTCTGCCATCATTGCCTGTTTCCAGTCAGGCATTCGTATTGCACGAGATCAATGAATTGCTGCAGCTTGGTTTCGTTTGTCACGCACCTCACACCAATCACTATGCTGTACCTTTTGTTGTCCACGGCAAGAAACCATGCGTTGTATTTGACTATCGCCAGTTGAACAGTATCACAGTGTTCTTTCCTTCCGAGATCTCAACATTTCATGAACTCTTAGTTAACGCTTCCGGCACCCTCTTCTCATCCTTGGATTTGTCAAAGGCTTATCATCATTTGCGCCTTCATCCAGACACAGAGAAGTATACTACTTTTCGCACTATGGCGGGTTTTTTCTTTTGGCGAGTATTACCTTTTGGACTTTTTAATGCCCCTGAATTAATCTCGCGATTTATTACAGATCTTCTACGCCCACATAAAGCATATGTGTGCACTTATTTGGACGACATCCTGATTTTTAGCCACAATGCAGCTGCTCATGCCAAGCATGTTGCTGCTGTTCTCGCCACTCTTGCTGAGCAAAAACTACACATTAATACAGATAAGTCGGTTTTCTTTCAGACTGAATTGGAATGGGTTGGACATAAATTAATTGCAATGCCTGATGGAATTTTGGTACATCCTCAGGATTCTACAATGAATATTATTCGTTCGTTTTCAGTTCCATGCTCTCGAAAGGAGTTGATGACCTTCCTTGGCCATCTAGCCTACATTTCTGAATTTATACACTTTTATGCAAACATCGCTGCTCCTCTCACCAATTTATTAGCTAAAGATGTGCCCTTTGTGTGGATTGAAGATTGTCAGAAGGCATTTGATACCCTTTTTCTTAATATAACAGTAGTCCTTATTCGATATAAAACCACAAGTTTTTTTCTTTTCCAGAACAGGGTTTTCGTCAACAGGGTTTTAATAACATATATTTGTCACTTTTCCTTGATTTGATTATTACAGCTCTACCTTTACTGCCTGCATAACAGTAATAGACTTTCTATACAGTGGAACTCGAGTTTAAGGACTCATTTTTTTAAGGACACCTCAAGCAAAGGAGAGAATTTTCGTGCAAAATTAAAATCCCATAACTCACTTTATCACTCAGCAGCGAATTTCCTCCCAACGTGTAAAACTCCTAACGTGACGTACATTCAACGCGTGATATTTTTTAAAATTGTAATGTCAGCACAAATGTGAAGCCATATACTTATTCTGTCAGTTCAGGCAATGTTTTTAGTATGCAAGGTGTTCAATAAGATGAGTTACAGAGCTGACAGCGAGACTTTTTTGTGGATCTACCCGCCAGAGATAAAATGACTGGCCACAAAGCCAGCTTACTCTACCAAAAAAGAACAAAACGCATTCAAATCACCAAAAAATAGATTATCAGTAGGCATAAATCTAGTACTCCAGCGCCTTCTTTCTAGGAAATTGCTGGTGTTGACAAAATGATTCATCTTTTACTACGAGATCACGGAGAAACCTCATCCGGTAAATATTGTGCGTAAAAAAGTAACCGGCTCACCAGTAGACTTAAATTCAGCACAATGAGTTTTTTTCAATGCATGGACTGTTTATGGAATTAAATTTATATAATGTAGAGCTTGATGTGAGTGTGAGAGCTTCTTTACCTGTTGCTGCCCAACATTTGAGCCATGGCAGTCATGAACAGCTATCAATATACAAATAATTGGCTTCCAAACAGAAAACATTGTAAACTTTATTGTCTTTTATTATAATGATTATCTATTTTATGTTTTTTACTGCGATTAAGCAGTCGTTGATGGGTACATAGACATTTGCATGTAAATTCAGACTTTTCAATGATCTAATTTTCAATACTTTAGACGAGCTTGAAGCACCATAAGAGTTAAAATGCGGAGAAAAAAAATAGAAGAAAGTATGATACACATCTGCTCTTACCATAATCTAAGTTTTGTTAAATAAAAAGTAATATATAAGGCAGTTGGAGGTTTGAATTTACAAAGCAAGGGGATTTATCAGCCGGAGTAAAGACATCTTAAAGGCAATGTAGTATCCACATACCAGCAAAGAACTATTAATTAATGTATCCAAAAAATCAGATTAGCTTAAATCTTCAATCTCCGGTAATTTTTATTTAACTGAATGTATTGTTGTAAGAAATAGATGCTGTTTAAGGAAATCTGCCGCTGACTGATAAAGTACGTTAGTTAAAAGGATTTTTCTACCATTTAAGAGAGTCCTTATTTTTTTCACAAAAGTCCTTAAATAAAGAGGTATGACTAATACAACACATATTGGATTACGGAATTTATTCATTGATGGCCTAAATTTTTGGCTATATTCTGACTAGAAGGGGGATAGGGCTTTAGGGTTTAAGAACAGGGCTTTAGGGTTATGTTAGGGTTGTTTTTTTGAGCCCGGGATAACCAGCCAAATGATTGTCCACCATCAGTTTATTTTGCCTTGGTGGGACAAAATAAGCATTATTCGTAATTTTATAAGTTTATGTAATGTAAATATTAATGATTTAGTCTTTTATATACTTTTCATAAGAAATAACATCAAATTCTTCACATGTTTCTCCAAAATTCTGACACCCTTGGGTAATAAGGACCTCAAATTCGTGTCTACTAACGTGAATGTAGGGTATGCGTCGCACTTCCCAATGTGCAGCCAACGCGATGCATCTCACCACCCAATCAAACCCAAAAAGTCACCCAAAATGGCCTCGTCTCTAATAACGGTTAAATCCAGAGTGACTATGGCACTTGAAGCTTTGTGTAAAGACCCAAAATTAAGTATTCAAAGAAGCAGCCAAGTAATAACAAAAGTCTATGAACATATAGTTCATCAATGACATGCCGGCATCCCTTCACGAAGCAAAACTGCATCCAAGTCACTAAATCTTTCAAAGAAAAACGAGATATCTATTTTTTAGCATACAAATAACTTGATTGACCAATCTTTTTCTATTTATATTGGATGATCTAGACTGTAAGATGGACAGAATACTTCAAACATACAACACGACCGCTGTTGGCAGTAGATAGTCATCTAAGTTTGTTACCCAACATCAAAAGCTTCAAAAATAAATTGCTTGAAAATATAATCACTGAAGAGCTAAATGCATCAATTATAAGCTTATCACTGAGTGGTTTGATCTGGGATTGCAGACACAATTTGAGTATGGTATACCAGATCAAGACGTAGACCACAAAGACGCTTCAGAAAGAAAATAAGATACTTGAACAGTTAAAAACAATCCACCTTCATGTTTCAAGTCTTCTCAATCGATCTCCGGCAATGATATATAGAATTGATGGTGTAGTGGACCAATTGACTAAAGTAACTCATCTAGCATTTATTCAAAAGCTTCGTTTAGAAGGACAGTCAGGCTGCCAGAAAGCGCTTTACAACTAAAACAAGATGCCTAAAGCATGGTAAAACACCAACTGAACAAGAAAAAATAGATATGACAGAAGAAAAAAGAGGAGAATGACACGACTCATCCCGAAAAACAACAGGATGATGGTTCTTCAAAGGCGGTCAGGCAGGTTTCATGGCACTACCGCAATTGTGGCGACACTGGAAATAACTCTAAAGCCTGCAAACCAAATACAGAACAGCTCAATTTTTCAAATCATAGTATAGTTTATGTAGATTAGAGAGTTTGTAGTGTAGAAAATGAATATTGTTGTTACAATATCGTACGTTAGGTGTTTTCAATCAACATGTTTTTATCACATTTGCTGATTTTGATTATTACAGCTCTGACTTTATTCTCTGCTTGTTTAGCCTACAACATGTTTTTTCTCTATTATTAAAAAAAACCATAAAAAGGGAAGGAAAAATTTTGCTTGCTTTACTTGTCAGTTTACAGGAGTTTGAAGTAAAATACAGTGAGATGAAAGTACCGCCGTGGTACATACCCCTTGTACGAGCGTAAAACCGGGTAACAAACCACCACGACCACCAACACCTTTTTCAAGCCAACCCTCGGCAAAAATCAGCAAGTTATCAAAATCGAGATAACGAAACGAAAAGAAAAGAGAGAAACGATGTTGGAAGAAGTAGATGAGATTGATGATATGGATTTTGATCCAGCGGATTTTGATCCTCGGAAGGTTTTAGAGAGTGTATCAGGACCGTCAAGTTCTCGAGGCGGTACGCAGTTAGAGCCTGTTCGACAATCCGTACCATCACAATCACAATCTCAAGCAGCAGCCCGACCGTTCCCGATGCACCAACTAAGCGGGAATGAACAACAGCGGTTTGTAACTGACGACAGTATGTTCAAAAGCTGGCAAATCGTGTATCCGATCTACTTTGACAGTAGTCGCAGCCACGGGGAAGGAAGACGAGTGAATAGAGCGTTTGCGGTGAAGGATCCGCTTGCGCAGAAGATTGCGGAGGCGTGTGCAGCGATTGGGATGCAGACGTTTTTGGAGCCGCAGAAGACGCATCCGAGGGATTGGGCTAATCCGGGGAGGGTGAGGGTGTTGTTGAAGAAGGATGGGGTTGTGAGTTCGCGGGTTAAGAATAGTACGTATACAAGATTTAAGAGTGGTGGGCGTTGCTTAGAAGTGGGGATAAGGCTAATTGAGAGTAGAGAGGGAGTTGTATAGGGAGATTGGAAAGTATTTGGTTGAGCATCCGACGGTGCGGGAAGATGCGTTGAAACTGCCGATTCCCGGGATGCCAAAGGAATTACCAGAACCGCCCGCGATTCCACGCGGATGGAAGATCAACAGTGTGTTACCAGCGCATTCGCCGGCGTTGTCGGGTGGAGGGGTTAATGATGATATTTTCAAGGATTTGGCGGGGATGCCGGGGATGGAGCAGTTGGGGAAGATGGGTGGGGGTGGTGGGATGAATATGCAGGCGTTGCAGCAGTTGCAGCAGCAGATGGCTGGTGGGGGAGGTGGTGGTGGTGGTGGTGGGATGGGGATGGGACAGTTGGGACAGTTGGCGGAGATGATGGGGATGAAGATGCCTGGTGGGCCCAAGATGCCGAGGAGGAGGTAGTTTAAGTTACAGTACAGTGCATTGAAGTTGTTATATTAACGGTTGATTACCACTTCTTTTCCTGCATACCAGAAGGCGGAGAAGTCTTTACTTTATCAGCGGCTACTTCAGACCAATTAGTACTTAAAGCGGTGCCGTTGCTTTCGACGTAGGATTTGACCATGGCGCGACGAGTGTCTTCGTCAGCGTCTGCGTAGAGTTGTTTGAAGAAGGCGGCGGCCGGGTCGCCTGATGCTGCTTCAGGTTCAGGGTCGGTGGAGGCGGCGAGTTTGTCCCAGTTTTTGGGGCCTGTTTTGGAGGAGGTGGGATAGTTGATTGATGATGATGCTGTAGTGGTAGTGGTAGTGGTAGAAGAAGTGCCAGAGAGAAGGTCGGACCAGCGACCGGGAGACGCCTTTTTGAGACGAAACTCGACTTTGAAGGGGGTTATTCTATAAGACGAAGAAGAAGGATCAATTGGTGCTGTGAATGGAGACAATTGGAAAGAGAATGGAGGGGAGGATATGGATAGCTGGGATTAGCAGTGTGATCTGGCGAGAGAAGAAGAAGAGACGTACTGAGGTTGGCGTGATTTCGACGGCCGCGTCGGAGGGCAGAGCGCGCTCAAAGACGCTGACGGAGAGGCTTTCGTCTGTTTGGTAGAACTCGAAGCGGGTCATTTGGGCAGTGTACGGTGTAAGTGTAGTGAAGTGGCATGGAGAGCAGTAGAAGGAATGACTAAGCCACGTGACGATAGACCATACGGCTCAACGCGGGTTGGTCGAGCGACAGTAGCAGCAACAACGATGGAGCACGACGACGCAGAGAAAAGAGACGGGGCCGTGCGCGCGGACGACAAAGCCGCGATGCTGGCGCGGGTGTGTCCGGTCGCGGCCGACGGCGCCGACGCGGACGCGGACGCGGACGCGGACGCGCTCGAGACCGAGGCCGCGGACGCGTTCGTCTGGCGGATCGCGTCCTGGCGCCGGCTCGAGAAGCGCGCGCATGGTCCGGCCTTTGTGCTGGGCGGCTATCGCTGGCGGCCGCTGCTGTTTGCGCAGGGGAACAACGTCGATGCTGTGTCGCTGTATCTGGAGTGTGCGCCGGATACCGAGACTGACGACAGCAACGAGAACAAGAAGAAGTGGGCGGTGTGCGCACAGTTCGGACTGGCGCTGGCGTCGGCGCGCGACCCGTCGATCTTTGCCGAGCACCACGCTGTCCACCGCTTCACGCCGAAGGAGCAGGACTGGGGATTCACGCGCTTCTACGACCTGCGCAAGCTGGCCGCCAAACACGACGCCCGCGACCGGCCCATCCTCGAGGACGACCGCGTCGATCTGTGGGCCTACGTCCGCATCGTCAAGGACCCGACCGGTGTTCTCTGGCACAATTTCGAGGACTACGACTCGCGCAAGGAGACCGGCTTTGTCGGCCTGCGCAACCAGGGCGCCACTTGCTACATGAACTCTTTACTCCAGTCGCTCTTCGTCACCGCCGTCTTCCGCAGAGCCGTCTACCAGATCCCGACCGACGCCGACGCAAAGCCAGCGGACTCCGTTCCATTGGCTCTTCAGCGTCTTTTTTATCTTCTTCAAACATCACCTTTTCCCGTCGCGACTACCGAACTCACCCGGTCCTTTGGCTGGGACAACGCAGACGCCTTCACCCAGCACGACGTCCAAGAGTTCAACCGCGTGCTCATGGACAACCTCGAAGGCAAAATGAAAGCCTCTCCCGTCGAAAACGCCTTAAACAAGATCTTTGTCGGACAAATGAAGTCCTTCGTCAAATGCCTCAACGTCGACTTTGAATCCGCCCGCTCCGAAGACTTCTGGGACATCCAACTCAACGTCAAAGGCATCGCCTCCCTCCGCGACTCCTTCCGCGACTACGTCCAGCTCGAGACCCTCGACGGCGACAACCAATACATGGCCACCGGCTACGGTCTTCAAGACGCTCACAAAGGCGTCATCTTTCAATCTTTTCCTCCCGTCCTTCATCTGCAGCTCAAACGCTTTGAATACGACTTTGTCCGCGACACAATGGTCAAAATCAACGACAGATACGAGTTTCCTTTGGAAATTGATCTTGCAGAGTTCCTTGAACAGCCGTCTACCGATTCTGAACCCTATGTCTACGCTCTACACGGCGTTCTCGTGCACTCTGGCGACCTCAACGCCGGCCACTACTACGCCCTCCTCAAACCCGAACCAGACTCCGGCTGGTTCAAATTCGACGACGACCGTGTGACCCGCGCCACTCTCCGCGAAGTTCTCCACGACAACTACGGCGAAGACGCAACAACCGCTCCTCCACCACCACCATCCTACGCACCCCGTCAACTCAACAAATTCTCACTAAAACGACACTCAAACGCATACATGCTTGTATACCTCCGCAAATCCCGTCTTGACACGATCCTCGCTCCTCTTTCTCCTGATGAAACGCCAAAACATATTACCGAGCGTCTTGAACGTGAACAACGTGAAGAAGAAATCAAACGAAAAGAACGAGAGGAAATGCATCTTTACATGACTGTCAAAATCGCTCATCTTTCGCAATTCAAGCACCACCATGACTTTGACATTGCGCCATGGACTGATGATCCTTCTATCCCCCCTGAATCCAAGCCTTTAGTTTTGAAAATCTACAAGTCAGCATCAATTAAAGATCTCCGAGAACGCGTCATTTCCGAACTAAACCTCAATCCAAACCTCCCTCTTCGATTCTGGGCAATGGTCAGTCGCCAAAACAAAACTATACGTCCAGATTTACCAATCCTCGAAGCTCTTCCTCGTTCTTTAGAAGAAACAAAAATGAAATTCACCGTCAAAACTCCTGATTTTAAATTATGGATGGAAGAACCTTCTTTTGATGACGCGGGGAATATTATCCCGTTTCAAGCTGAAGGTGGAAATAGTGCTTCAAAGATTTTGATTTTTATTAAGCATTTTGATGTATTTACGCAAACGTTATCTGGAATTGGTACTATAACCATCGGACGAACGTCAAAGATTTCAGAACTTGTTACTGTTATTCGGAAATTAATGGGATATAACAGTCATACTCAGTTAGACCTGTTTGAAGAGATTTCATTTACAATGGTTGATTCTATTGATCAAAAGAGAACTTTTCAACAAGTTGATATTCAAGAAGGTGATATTATCTGTTTCCAAAAACGTCTATCTGACTCCGAGTATGTCCACCTCACGTTCTCTAGGTCATTTGTTAATACGTATAGGTTATCAAACGTGTCCGGCTTTCACGACGCAAAATCATACTACGACTACCTCCGAAACCGCGTCCTCATAACCTTCAAACCCCGCCACGCCCACCCCTCCCACACCGATTTCCAACTCTACCTCTCCCTCCACGACAAATACGATCAATTTTCCGCCAAAGTAGCATCTCATCTCCACGTCGATCCCACGCACTTACGCTTCTCACCTACACAATATAACGGCATGATAAAACCGCCTATCAAAGCCTCGACGATTTTATCGTTAATGGAGATAATGGACGCAGCGCATGTGCAGCAGGGGATGAATGGGTATGTTATGTATTACGAAGTTTTGGATGTTAGTTTGTTACAATTGGAAGCTATGAAGGGCTTGAAAATTACGTATTTACCAGAGGGTATTTCAGTCGAACATACCTACGACATACTCGTTCCTAAGAATGGAACGATTTCAGATGTGAAGACTGTTTTAGCTCAAAAGGCAGAGATTAACCCGGATGACGCTCATTTTATTCGATTATATTCAGTTCACGCGGGGAAGATTCATAAAGTTTATAACGATGAATATCCCGTCGTTGCAATCCTCGATCAAGGTCAAATCTACGCTGAACCTCTCCCTCTCGACGTCCGCGAAAAACAACCATTAGATAAACAAATCACGGTAATTCATTTCCAAAAGGATATTACGAGACTTCATTCGATTCCGTTTCTGTTTGTGCTGAAACCGGGGGAGAAGTTTAGTGAGACGAGGAAGAGGCTGATGCAACGCGCTGGGTGGAAGGAGGCGCAGGTGGGGAAGATGAGGTTCGCGGTTGTGAAGAAGGTTATGTATCCGCCTGTTGTGCGGTATTTGCCGTCAAATTCGACGACGGTGGGGTCTGATGAATCGAGACATTCCACGGATGTAACCGAACGCAACAACAACAACAACAACGACGACGACGATGACGGCGATAAAGAAACAGCCGAAATAAACGGAAAAGAAACCCATGACGCAACGATGAATAAGGAATTAGATGACGTGGTGTTATACGATGAATTCGTGAATGGAGATGAAGAATTAGGTATCGATCATCTTGATAAATCGTTCTTAGGGTCTGGAGCAGGAGCGGGTGGAGCGGGTGGAGCAGGAGGGAATGGGGGGTATAATAGAAATATTAGACATCATGAGCAACGGGCTGTTTTTATCAAGAGTTAAGTTTTCTTTCTTTCTTTGTTATTGTTGTTGATGCTGTTGTTGATGTTGTTGTTAAAAAATGAAGAAGATGGAGATGAGAAAAAGGGAGATGGTTGCTGAGGTCATCGTGGTAAAGAAATTTGAAGAAAGAAGTGATGAAGAGAGAAGAGAGGAGAGGAGAGTATTTTTTTTTTTTTTGGTTGAGATAACTTTTATATGTATGTGTGTGCGTTTTTTTAGTTTTTTTCTTGTGTGTATTTCATTTCATTTCATTCATTCATTCATTTTTTCGTGACACGTTTTTTTTTTCTTTTCTTCTTTTTCCTTAGTAGTATTGTTAATTTTTTTTTTTTTTTTGTTACGTTATTTTCAACATTTTTTTACAATTTGACGTTTTACTTAAATATATTCCTTTAACTTTTCCGTAGTAAGTTATTTGTATTTCTTTCTTTTGATTTATAGAAAAATAGGGCGTTTGTTAGTAGGGTTTTAAGTAACCGCATTTTCCTGTTTTAGTAACGTACTTTCTCACTCAGCGGCGGATTTCCTCCCAACGCGTAAAACTCCTAACGTTTTGTATATTCAACGCGTGATATTTTTTTACCGCTGTAATATCAGCACAAACGCACAGCAATATACTTGTTCTGCTAATCCTGGCAATTCTTTCAGTATACGAGGTGTTCAAAAAGATGAGCTACACAGTTGATAGCGAGGCATTTTTGTGAATTTACCTGCCGGAGACTGAATGACTGGCCATAAAGCCAATTTATTCTACCAAAAAAAATACAAAACACATTCAATCTACCAAAAAAATAAATATTCAGTACGCGTAATTTTAGTAGTCAAACGCTTTCTTTCTAGAAAACTGGTAGTGTTGACAAAATGATTGATCTTTTACTGCGGGATCACTAAAGAACCTCATTTGGTAAATAATGTGCATAAAGAGTGACTGATTTACAAATAGACTTAATTACAGCATAATCAATTTTTCAAATACGTAAACTACTTATGAACCTAGATTTATGTTATGTAGAAGCTTGATGTGGATGTGAGAGCTTCTTTACCTGTTGCTGCCTAACATTTGAGCCATGGCAGTCATGAACACCTATCATTATGCAAATAATTGGCTTCCAAATATTGTAAAAAGTATTTTCTTTCTTTATAGTGGTTATTTATTCTATCAATTTTTGCTGCAATCAAGACTTTGTTGATGGGTCATAGACATATACATGTAAATTCAGACTTTTCGATGATTTAATTTGCAATACTTCAGAAGAGCTTGAAGCTCCTAAAGAGTCAAAATGTAAAAAGAAAAAAAAAAAGGTATTATGAGTTTTTTTCTCTTACTATATTTCAAGTTTTCGTTAAATGACAGGTAATATTTAAGGCAGTTGGAGGTTTGAATTTACAAAGAAAGGGGAACATCAGCCGGAGGAAAGCCATCTTAATGACCATGTAGAATCTACAAACAAGCAGGGAGCTATCAATTAACGTGTTTAAATAATACAGATTAGCTTATATTTTTAATCTCTAATAATAATTATTTAATCGGATGTGTTGTGGTAAGAAAAAACTAGGCTGCTGTTTAAGGAAATCCGCCGCTGACTGATAAAGTATGTAAGAGCGTCTGTTAGTAGGGTTTTAGATAACGCATTTTCCTGTTTTGGTAGTGTTAATGTAATTATTCCGGATATCGTATTTATTGGAATAATTCGTGTTTCATTAGAGCAACCAATTAAACATCTGTAAAAATGTTTAAATAAATACAATACATCTTATTTAGTACCTTGTATCTTTGGGAGGATGAGCTCCCCTAAAGATGTACACAAGGAGTTGTTACAGTCTCTATTAAATATTATAGAGACTGCAGCAAATTTTCATGTACATCTTTAGGAAAGTTTATCCTCTCATAGTTATAAGGTACTAAAAAAATATACTATTTTCCAATGGATAATTTATTATAACTTTTTGTAAAAAGACTTTATACTGGAAAGTTTTCACGCTTTAACCATCACTTTACCAACAGAGAAATGACTTAGTTAAATCCAACTGCAAATCGACTATTTACAGAGCGCTGTAAAGGGCGAGCGCAGATTTTTTGGTTGCGGAAACATAAACATACTCAGCATGTTCAGAAACAAGTCTAGAATATTCAGGTTTTACTCGCCTGTTTTCATATATACGAAAAAGTATATACGAAAAACTTATCATGAAATTGGAGGTCTAGCCTATTGCTGTCTCTGCAGCAATAATTGACGCCTTTGAGTTAATATCAAGTTCGTGAATTTGTAACTGCTTTTTATTAGTCTGCAAGAAACGGCAAGCCTAATAAATAAAGTATGTGCTGTTTGTGTCTTGGTAAGCTTTACAATACTTTTATTAGCAATCATGAGCAGTTCAGAATAAGGTGATTTGGATCTAGAATTATATGGCCACCACGGAAATGCCTCAAAATTCCGACCAAAATGACAATTTGCCGCTACACACTTTGAGTTCAAGTAGCAGCCACTTTGAATTACTGAGATCAGTCTCCGAAGGAACATTCTCTTGCCCCATATCAATGGAAAGAACCACATATATGTAGTGCAAAGCTAGGAATGAAGAAATGGATCAAACTCTTGTGATGTCAAAGCTTCATTTAGCAGTCAAACTATATGCTGACTTGACTCACTGGGTCCAGCTAATTCCAAAAATGCAACATAAAATAAACCCTCCCTCACTCACTCAATAGAGCTAAACTTTTACACAGTATAAAAAGTAGAGAAAAGATATCCCACAGAAAATCAGAAAAGGTATAAAGAACTATTTTAGATAAAAGCTTCACTTAATTATACAGACAATCGACACAGGCTTGAAAAACCTCGTAAGGAATTTGCTAAAGATCTGTAATCAGTCTCTCCAGTTATTGGAAGCCTACACAGTTTATGTTTTCTTCGATAATGAAAATTATAAAAACAAAAAACTACTCTATACATTATTCTAAATTGAAGGACCAACGCCAAAAATAAATGAGGAACAAACAAAATACTTTACTCCGCTTCTTATATATTTTTGATCAAATATAGATACTTGAAAATTTTACCGTATTCAGCAGCACTATTACCTTTCGTTTCTTTTGAAAATTTAGTGAGACCCTGTCTTAGTTCATTCAACAAGGCGATATGAGCAGCTGATACCCGTTGTTGTTGAGCATGTACAAAGGGATGTGACTGAGGAAGATTTTTAAAAGTATGCGATAGTTGAGCATATTCCAGACTTAGAAACTCGAGACGCGCAATAGGACTAATCAGGTTGTTAGCTAACTTATTGAAAAATACATATAAACACTGACCTAGGAAATGCACTATCCAAAGTGGATGCTGATTGTGAGGGTTTTTGTTTTAGTGAAATTTCAAGTTCGTCCAGTCTATGAGCAAATAAAAGTAGGGATCTTCCTAGATTCTGTGACATAACCCAATCAGCGCTGTTCGATAACAGTTGTGAGCGAACTTACCTGTTTTTCGCGAATCTGTTGTTTTTGCCGCAGCAGTTGATCGACCTCCTCAATTACAGTATCCAGCCTTGAAGAAATTCCCTAAAACCTCAGTAAGCCTTGAATTGTACCATATAATTGAATCAATATATGTACCTCAACTTCTCGTCTGAAGCCAATCAACGACAACTTCATATCATCGACCTTCATCATTCCCCCGCTTACAGACTTTCCAAGGCCCACAAAATCTGCATAATCTTTATTGATTAACTCAACCAATTCCTTATGTAGAACTTCCGACCATTTTTCTAACTGTGAGTGTAAATCTTCAAGTCGTTGATAACGGTGTTGTGCAAGTAAGAACGCGTCAGGGTCAAAGTTTTCGGGCTCGGAAAATGAAGCACGGTTAATTGGCTTAGGAAATGGCAAACCATTTATGTCATATTCGGAATCGTCATCATAGTAATCGTCATCGGTATCCGGAATGGGTATTGTTGTTGTGGGAACATTGTTCGATGGCTGTACGACTGAATTGTTGACCGCTGCTGAGGAAGTCACTGGTCGAGAAAAGTAGTCGTCTGGCGCTGTGGTCATTGTCGCTTTTGAAGTATGTATTCAATTTGTAGGATCTATAATTTGATCAATGCAATGCTAGTAATATCAATGGCTGCACGAACGAGATTCACGGTCGTGGAGGTCTCCAAGCTAGAATGTTGAGCCGCACCTCGGAGTTTGTCGAACAAGCGTTAACTCTCATCAGAATTCCCTACGCGTGTTTATTCAAACAGCTCGAGGTTCTTAAGGAAATTTACTTTTATATATTTCTTATTATTTGATTATTCATGAAAATAACCATAATCTAATTTTTGTCTCTATCCATAATGCACTCAAAGCAACCAATTTCTCAAAAAAACCGATATCATTCATCATTATCCAATTTATCAAATGCAATCCAACTAAAGAGCAACTCTAGAATCAACAGAAGCCCATTTCTCACGCACATTAACATCTTCATGCAAAATATCAAGCAAACGATTATCAACTGGTGGCCGGTTCAGTAAAACATGGAAATGGTCTATATCTCGTATGCTCATCAACGCCGCCCAGTTCTTGAACCACAGTACATCATCGGGGGACATATTCAGAGGTTTGGTGAATGTTTCCTCCACAAATTTATGGAGGACAGCTCGTGCATCGTGAGTGATGTCTGCAACTTCAGAACCTTGTTTTGGGATACCAACTTTGGTCCAGACAACGACATGCACAATACCGTCCTCAAAGCCATATGGAAAATCGTTCATTAAGATCTTATAATCCGCTGTTTATTTCGTAAGTATCTTGCATATTCCAGTACGTGTAAAAACTTACATTGATATTCAAACAGTTTAGTACCACGTGCCTCTGCAAGTTTCGGATCCGGACCCCAATGCAGTCTCTCTGTTAGCAGATAATTGGCCACTTTTCCGTACTTCTCTATAACTCCAGCTTTCCATAATATATACTTTCGTAAATCAGACGGAACTCGGCCCAGTAGTGAGAGTTGATTACTTCCTATACTTCTTAGTATACTGGTCAAACGGTTAAAATGAAATCACACACCAATAATTTCTTTCAGCCGTTCCCATGAGTATCTTATAAAGTCGCTGTCAGGCCGTAAAGCGTTTACTGCATCGTTTCCTACTAATAAGTGTCGTGGTATATTCTCAATTGACGATGGATCCGATTCAGTAGTCTCGACAATTGCAAATTTTACATCATCCAGGCTAGGAGATGAGATATTACTGATCTCTGCCACAACTTCTGTACTGTTTCCATTATCCGCCATATTTAATTCTATTAAGTCTATACAAGTATTCGCGCTACAATAAGAATCAGTAAGTAGATGTACTGGTCTCCAAGTGCAGTGCTTAAAAAGATTACCCGGGTTGAAGCCACGTGATTGAGAGTTGAAAATTTCGGAAGCTCAACTCGAATTTCACTATTACCGTGAAGTAATTCTAATTCCAGCTTTTCTTCGCCAGTTTCGTTTTCTATCTTTAATTAACAAGTATTTTTTCACAATGATTGTTCGGCGAGGAATTGTGCAGCGATTAACTGCTTCGTCATCTCTGCTGTTTCCCGTTGTGTCCGCTTCCGCTGCGGCCTCTTCTATCTTCCCATGCTCTGTCCCCGGATCAAGTATTCGCTTCAAATCGAAAAGTTCAAAAGGCAGCGGTGCAACAAAGCCCGGTGCTACAGTTGGATTTGCTAGTCGCGAGGCATCAAGCAAGAAGAACGAGAAAGAGACTCAACGTCGCGATGCTACTCGCAAGCTTAACCGCTTACGAGCTGAAGCGCGAACAACTAAAATTACTCCTATCACAATGGACATTCCTACTGCTGCTCGGTATTTACGTGCAGCTGAGGTGGGACGTCCGGAAAATCAAACTACAATCTCACTGATAATGAAGTTGGCTTTGCCCCAGCATTTTCAGAGTATCAGAGGAAGTGTGCGGTTACCAAAGCCAACAACTGTCGAGCGTATCGCTGTGTTCACTTTAGAAGAAGAAACTGCCGAGTTGGCCTTGAAGCACGGTGCCACTTACGCGGGTGGCGCTGAACTTGTCGAGCGAATCCGTAAGAACGAGATTACTTTTGAGAAAGTTTACGCTACGCCTACTGCGCTACCGCTTTTGAAACCTTTGCAGAGAGTTTTGGGTCCTAAGGGTCTTATGCCTAGTGAACGTCGTGGAACTGTCGGAATCGATGTTGTCAAGTTTTTGGAGTCTTCATCTGGTGCAAGCGATTTCAGAATCTCGCAAGATACTTACGCAACAGTAATCGGTCGAGTACGTATCACCTTATCATAACCTATTAGTAAATGTAAATACTAATCTATAATCCAGACAAGCTTTACTAACGCGGAATTGAGCAATAACATTGCTTCCTTCATGGCTGCGTACAGAGCCGCTGCTGCCAATTCTAACTTACGTCAAAAGCCTCTTATTCGTGAACTTATTATTAGATCGACTTACGGTCCGTCAATGAACATTTTGGCCTAGATAGGCGATAATTTGCGGTGGTTTCTAGTATTGTATATAAAATGTAAGAGTAATTGCATCATGTCATGTTCTGTAAATACGTGATGGAATGAGAAATGTAATAAGTAAAATTAATCATTTTATACAAGTAACAACGAACGAGTACCAAAAACTAAATTTGAAACAAAGCTATGTATACAAATGTCTAAGCACGTAATCTTTTCACCTTTGGTCGAGCTTTCTTTGCACCACCGCCGACTTGTTTCACCATCTTCGCCATAGTCCGCTGCTGAGATAATAATTGTTCAACCTCAATAACGGAGGTTCCACTTCCTTTGGCAATGCGGGTAATTCGCGTAGGCTCCGAGACAAAAATCTTACCATCACTATCAAGTTCTATCGCCAGTTAGTAAATTTCACCATTGGTAGACACGACAAACTTACCCTTTTCAGTCATAGAGTCCATAATGTACATCATTCGTTTGAATCGGTTATCACTCTCTTCTTCACCAACTTGTCCAAGCATCTGGCTCATTCCTGGAATCATACCAGCCATCTTTGACAGTGGACCCATCTTCATAATGTTGCTCATTTGATCCCGTAAATCACGAACGGTGAAGATTCCTTGCTCAATATGCTTCATTGTCTCTTTTTGGTCCAAATTTAAATGTTTCACATGGTCCACTAAACCTTTCATGTCACCCATTCCCAACAATTTCGATACGAACTGATCAGGTGTGAAGGGTTCTATGTCATGAATATGTTCTCCTGTACCAATAAACACAATTGGAGTTTTAGTTGCAGCGACTGCAGAGATAGCACCACCTCCTTTAGCATGACCGTCCATTTTAGTAAGGATGATTGCTCCGAAGTTGGAGGATTCCTTGAAAGCTTTTGATTGCGACTCAGCAGCCTGACCGATTGACGCATCAAGAACCATAATTGTCTGATCTGGCTTGACTGCTTCTGAAATTTGAACCATTTCAGCAAACAGTTCAGATTCTTGTCTGTGCCTTCCAGAGGTATCGACGATGATAATGTTGAATTTCTCCTGTTTAAATCGAGCTACACCCTCTGCCGCCACAACCACAGGATCGGTCTCAGTGTAGGAACCATAGTAAGGAATCTTAGCCTTTGTAGCGTTTTGCTTCAATTGATCAAATGCACCTGCACGGAAGGTATCCGCACAAACGAGACCGACTTTGAACCCCCGTCGTTGATACCATAAAGCCAACTTTGTACACGATGTAGTTTTACCAGCACCTTGCAGACCGACAAACATGATAACGTTACTGCGATTTTTTTGTGGTTTAAAAGCACCATCTCCTTTTTCATCCACATGAGGATCTACAAGTGCACATAATTCGTCGTAAATTGCTTTTTGTAGAATTCGGCGACGGTTGGTGTTGGCGCTCTGGTCTTTGACGTTGACTTTCTTCTTGATGTTGTTGCGAAGAGTTGCAACCAATTTGACATTCACATCAGATTCTAAAAGTGCTGTGCAGATCTCTTTAAGCATAGCATCAATTGCCTAATTGTGCATACATCAGTATATATTGTAGTATCTCAATGAGTAGTATATCTTTATACCTTCTCATCCACGACATTGGAGCGAGTCAACTCCGACATCGCGGAGTTAATCCGCCGTCCCAAATCTGCAAGAACCATTCTCAGAAATTATTCTACGGCAAACCACCGAAAGCGTAAATAAATGAGAATTCAAGTTCTTTCAGTACTATAAGATGCACAATACGAAAGCTCAAAGATTAGACGTCGTCTTCTGCACGTGATCTACATAATGACACAGCCTATAAACCTTAAAAGCAATCACGTGGAAGCTGACACCTGCGTCTGTTCTCCGGTAATACCGATACTATAACAGAAGTTTGATCTTCATTCCAGCGTCTTCGATACTGATATAGAGTTGTTTGTGTAAATACTGAAGCATATCGTGAATCAGTGGTTCAGAGAAGTACTCACCAAGATGGCCTCTCGGACTTTGATAACGTCATCTGCACTGAGATCGGTTTGTTCGCGGAATACGTCTGCAGCGCTCTTACGGTCTTCTACCCTGAGTTTGGCCAAGGATGTCTCGAAACCCCCATTTACGACTGTCTCTCGAAATATGGCGTCAAGAGCGCAAATTGAACGATTTGCCAGAGGCAACAGGTCTCGATCAACTCCTCGACGGGGAGATGTATACTATCCTAAACGGGGAACTAAAGTGATTTACAATAACGAAGCTATTTTGACACCAAGTGATCCAATTTCTTATATTTTGGAGCAACCTGCTCTGGTCATTGAAAGACAGATTGAGTTTATGAACATCTTCTTGGTGAGTGAATAGTGAGATAATGGAAATGAAGACTATTCTGACGGATCTTAGGGATTTGAACAAGCCAACAAATATGTATGGTCTCGACAAATTCGATAACGATTGTGACTAATATTTTTAGAAATTGATGGATATTCATGGTAACCTTCTTGGATTTATAGAGGAGGTTGATTTTAGTATGTTCTTGCAGATACTCACAGTATAGTGTGGTTTCTTACGCATATTTAGGCATCATGAAAGCAATCATGCGTCAAGTGTACAGACTACATCGACCTTTTACAGTGAATATATATGACACACAGATGAATCCTATTTTGACAGTATGTGCCCATATCACGTTGAGTTGAAGAAGCTGTTCTAATGAAAGCAAAGCTTAACCGACCTTTTGCATTAATCAACTCTCGAATAAGAGTGACTACACCGCCAACAGCTTACGACGCTGGAAAGATTGTCGGGGAAAGTCATCAGCAATGGCATTTATGGCGCCGGAAGTATAATCTATTCACCAGTGAAGATGGGTAAGACTAGGGCTGTGTTCTAATAAATTGCTCAAAGTTAACATAAAATGCGATCTAGTCAATCCGATGAATTTGATCAATTTGCTGCCATAGACGCTCCGATTCTTTCTTTCCGTTTTGAGTTGTTGGACCAGTTCAATCGCTTGATGGGTGTCATATCGCGAAACTGGGTTGGACTTGGACGAGAATTGTTTACTGATACAGGTGTATATATTTTACAAATGGATGCGGCAAGTATTGAAGATTCCGAAGTCACTGATGAGAAAGCGCCCGGTCTGACTTTGGATCAAAGAGCCATAATGCTTGCCACTGCTATCAGTGTGGACTATGATTACTTCTCACGGCATAGTACCAGAGGGTGAGTAGCTTCTCTAATTGTTCAGTTGACTTCTCTAACATTTCATCGTTTAGCGGTGGCTTTATTGACCTTGAGTGAACAACCAAGCATGGTTGATACAAGTCTTTTATTTGTCTCATAAGGCTTGTTTGTGTACTATCTTCCATATTATCTCACATCCCATATAATGCATTGCATCAAATCGTTGTACAAATCAGGATCTGACAGTATGTAGCACCAAGTCGTCTCAGACGCGCCAGCTCGCGCCGCACCCGCCGCACCGAGCCGCATGGCATCGTAGTAGATCCCAACGGTTCAATTCACAAGTAGTCCTGAAGTGAGAAACGTGCTCATTAAACATTCCCACTTTGTATTTTTGATAAGCTACCACCATCTGCAACTAAAGAAGACTGGTGTATACTAAGAAGTTAGGTTGAGGCTTATGGAGCTGCCCTTAAATACTTCTAGGCCAGTTCTTAATCGCCTTCCTGTGACGGCTGTGCCCACCATCGAACAGTAAAGCTAGACTGTATTTGTTTGCGTTTCCTTGATTAACAAGTCTGATAACTAGTTTATGTCGGTATCTGTGGATTTTTTCAGTATTGGCACTACCAGATGACGGCGCAATCCTGCCTCTGTTCCAGGGTCCATCTTATCTATCGGCCTGGTTATTTTTGCTTGACGGACTTCAAGAACAAGTCCAGAACACGCGGCACCTTATGCAAGAAGAGCTGAATAGGTTCATAGTATTAGATGCTGCTCAGGATTATTCTATGGAGGTGGTTCATGCTACTGTAGGAACAATGCTGCAAGCAGTAGATGCCGACGTGGCGAAGAACGTGGTTCAAAGATACGCCAGGAATATTTTACCTTCCGGTTTGCGCGTTCCTTTATCAGCTACTGATCCGCGTGATGCACTGTCTGAAACATTTTTAGCTACTCATATTGCTTCTCCAGGAACTCCAAGAACTCCGACTGAGAACGTACGCAATGTGGTTGAAATGGTGCGGACATTATCGTTCGACGATTCTGCAAACAACCATTCGCGCGGCGGCATAGGACATAACACTCAAACTCGTCGAAGGTCTTTTACTTGGTTTCCTCGTGCTAATGGCCCATTTACTGGTGCAGAGAACGGAAGTCCTAGTTTTATTGCGTCATATACTGTTCATCCGCGTCATCGCTTGCTAAATCCCAATGGCACACCAAGTACGATAGAGTACTCTGCGCAAGACTTGACTCCGATAGACTCTTTTTTTAGTGCATATAGTCGAAGTTTAAATATCCCGGCTTTACCGCACAATGCGCCTGGAAGCGATAGTTTTCCAGACTCGCCACAACCCAGTCATAATTATAAAGCCCGAAAGAATAGCGTATTTACATGGCTAGGTAAGATCTATCTACAGCAGAATTTTATGCCGGGAGATAGCAGTACCTCGTATTTAGGTCAAATATCTGTGATTACCAAATACTCAAAGAAATTTATGGATAATACGATGAGTAGTGAACAGTTTGCAACTGCTAATAAGGTCTTTGAGAATATGCTGCAGGTGATGGTCAATGACAAAGTTCATACAGATAGCGATGAATTTGTCATTTCTTGCGGTGAATTGTTAGAGGAAAAAGTATTCGTGTCTGCTGTCTTTAATCTTAGGTCTATCTCGAGAAGACTTGCTGCTGTGCTGAATATGGACATTAATGATGCTGCTAGACTCGATCCATATTTGCTCACTCTGGATTATGGTGAAGCTCTTGATTCCTTTAGTGAAGATGGATCAGCTGATGGTATATTGATGCAATGCTGCATCGCTCGGTCAGGACAAGATAGAGTCTTGTTTTCTCGTCGCGCGCCGTATATACATTTAGAGCAGTTTGATGGTTTCTGTGGACACGTTTTTAATTTGGCTCCGAGAGTTTATGAGCCTTTTTTCGTTCCTGTACAGTCTGAGGTAGACTGGAAGTTTGTGCCAGATTTGAGCTGGCTTGTTTGGGATGATGAAAGTCTCAAATTTACGGGAATCGCGCCGAACTTCCAGCAAAAGACCGTTCTTAAAACAGTTCTGATTGCAACATATGAGTGGCATGGAGTGGTTAGAGAGATTCAACAACCATTAAACATATCAATTGATCTAGGCCTTGATCCAGATTATGGACGCATGGGATTTCTTAGTATGCGTGAAAGTATTCCAGATCTCAGGGATAGTGATGCAGGTGCTGATTCATCAAACGATCCGCGACCCAAAGAAGTGTACGAAGTTGCTCCTGAGGAGCCTCTACCTATTCCTGCCTCGACTGCTACTTCATCTGTTCCTCCCAGTTCCACTACGCCAAAATCTACCACTGAGGCACTAGCCAGAGCAAATAGCTTGGGTCCCTCTCCTGTTTCTGTGCCTGTTGCTGTACCAACTTCAAATAATATGATTGCTGAAATTGTTCCTAGCTACGAAGAAACGATGTCGTTTAGCCGATTAATGGTTGCACCGATTACTGAATCTGGAAATGACACGGCTAACTCGTCTACATCACTACGAAACACGGAATCTTCCGAAACTTCTGGTGGAAATTCGAGCGCACTCACAAGAAGTGCAAATGAATTTAATGACGATGGCGACAATATCCTGGATTCTGCAGATCAATATGATTTTGTAGCTATGCCTCTAACTGGTCACTGCATTCCGGAGTAAATTTTTTTCTGCTGTACTAATGCAACATACTCTATTCTTTTAGACAATATATTTACTATCCTCTATGCTAGGAAAAAAGGCCTGCATGATAATTGTATCTCGCTCTTGGACGACAATAACGTCAAAATTACTACGCCTGATTTGAGGCACGCGCGTTATTTGTAAAACGCGAGAAACGCGCGTGATTAAACCTAACCCTATTCCTTTTTCGTAAATTAATAAATAATCGGTCTAGCTAGCTTAACTGAACCATATTAACAAATTTCGAGAAGACTTACGTATGACTAACCTAAGGCAAACTGTTTACTGATGCTTTTTTACTAACGGCTTTTGATAGACAAACATCTGTTATTATCTTGGTTTTCCTTCGATACAGCGACACCTTGCTCTGCTGCTAGACACGCGCTTGAGTGTTACAGTTCTTATATGTGACCACAAAAAGCAGGCAGTGAACATGAATTCTATGCATACGACATAAATGCCTTTAAAGAGAGCCAGCATGAGAGGTTCAGCGGTTTCTGAAATCCCGGATTCAAAGCAGTGATCGCGTTTGACCGTAACCTCTCCAAAATCGCAAAGAAGCTCAAAGGTCGACGATGGACATTCAAGTTATGAGGCGAGTAGCGAAAGGACTACAGGTCCAGAGGATTCACAAAGTGAATACTGGAGTATTCGCGAAATCCTGAAGGAAAGATTGAGTGCAACGAAGAGGTCGGAAGTCCTTGTTGCTTGGACTGATATTGACCCAGCCACCAAAAGGCCTTACACGCCTAGTTGGGTAAGTTCTAATTCAACTACATCGTCATGAATCCTATTATCTCAAGTTGATAAGTTTCTTATTTTTATATGTTGAAACTATCAATCAGTCTGCAAAGACAGAAAACAAAGGTTTACCCGGACTGACAGAGGTTAGGTTTTACGGTCCGACTGCACACCCAAGGTTTTGGAGATTTGGGATCAGAAGAAGCGCTCTCGTGAACCTGCTCAGAAATCACAAGAGAGTTTTGTCCCTACAAGCTCATCTGGAGAATCTCTCTCGAATCCTAATTCTCTCACTTTGCCAACCCTCGTTTTGGCTAATAAGAGGAGAGCATCCACATCTCGCCGAGCAGCGGACGGTATGCAGTGAACAAGGAGTGGAGGAACTTAAAGTGTGAATAAGTAGCTAATTATTTGAGTACAGAGTCGATTTTTGATTTTCCAGACGAAGATTTACAGTCCCCATCACCTCGGACTCGCAAGCGTCGTAAAGTAGCACGATTCGACAGTTCCGCCAATTCCGAAAAACACTCTGTCGGTCAAAAGAGTACTTCCAGCCTTGATCCATCGACTTTCAACGTACATTTGAATCCAAATTCCGAATCAGTTAGCGAAAAGCAAAAGTCTCATCACACGGGATTTGAGGCGACAAGGTCTGAGACGAATTTACAGAGTCAGCATCAGATTGTCAATCAGATTTTTGCGTCGGTGCCATTGAGTGACGAAGATAGCAGACTTGAACTCAGCAGTCCTGTTCTAAGTGCTGATCTATCCGCAACTGAACTTTCAACTGTCAAAGTTTTCGAACACACTGGGAATCAAGGCTTCAAATCGTCGGTATCGGACAGCGAAGGACAGCCGCCTAGTGGACCTTCCGTTTGTTCAATATTAAGTTTTACGGCTGGTATGTTCCCTTATAGTAGATTTCTGCAATTACTGTTAACAAGTGATCAAATGTTAAGTCAACCCTGACGACCACATTGAAGTTCCTGCAACTGTCTCCGGACAACAAGTTAGTGAGGAATTAATTGAAAACACCAAAGACTATTCAGATCCTGTGCTTCTGTCGCAAGAACCGGAAGCAGTAACATTTGAAACCTCTCAGGTTCCTGCTAGTGTTGTCGACTCAGAATCTGACGAAGCCGCATTTATCACCCAAGACGTTGCTGAGCTTGTTGAAGAGGCAAAATCGTCTAGTTTAGAGCTGGTAGATTCAGTGAAACATCAGCGAGTTAGTGATTGGCTGTCGGCTACCGCGCCTATTGAGCATAAAGATTTATTTAGTCAACAAGACAATTCAAAAGAAATGGATAGCGAAAGTCGCTCAGATATGAAACAAGAAATCATAATTGATACTGTTGATACTGACGATTCGACACGAGTTACTCCGGAGTCTACTATCGCTCCTAAAGGAGCAGATCCGGCGCCGCATACTCTGACAGAAGGCTTAGCCTCTGGAGCTGTCAGACTTCCGGATAACAGTGGAGCAGAAAAAGCTGTCTCTTTGGACAAGTACCGTCTGAGAGAAGCAGAGTATGCAGTTCCTATAGGTTTTACACCTTTTCAAAGGCAAATGTACGAACAGGTTCTCATTTTGCATTCTAGTGAGATTGTCAAATTTTGCGATTTTGGTTCTAGTACGGCAGCACATCGAGAAATTATGGGGAAAAGTATGATGCAGGTTTTGATTAGAGCTTTACTTGCATGTACACACCCTTACCTATTGGTGCCAGCACTGCAACCAAAATCAGTCAGTGATAAGGATGAATCTAGATACATTGTTAACAGTGGGTCAAAGCTTCAAATGATTGATCTGATAATATCAGTCTTCAAAGATAAAAAGAAAGTTGCGATCGTTGCAAGAGAAGGACAGACCATGGATTTGTTTACAAGCTATTTGGCCGGTAAGCGAGTTAAATATGTGAAGAAAGAAGGCGAAGTAGAGACAGACGAGAACTCATCAGACAGTTCATCGGACAGTGAAGAAAGCATAAAGGATGCCTACGAGAAAATTACAGTAATTTTGGTTCCCTCAAGTGCCACTGACGAGAACGATAGAAAAAAGAAGTTTAATTTGCCGCGGGTAGACTTGGTCATAGCTGTTGACTTTAGTTTTGTGGCTTCTGAACCTCAGGTTCGTCAACTTCGAGGCGTTGATGAGAATAATCGAAGTCTAACAAATGAACCCATTGTTCCTGTGTTGCGTTTTGTGCCTTCGCATTCTGCTGAACACGCTTTAATATGTGCTGCGGCGATGAACAGTGGAAGCGAAACAAAGCTGGATACAGATGTTCTCTGCAGCGTGATGTCGACATTTACCTTACTTAGGTCATCGGCCGGTGACCTTTCTGACAAATTGAAAATGGAGCTCGAAAATTTACCAGCTAATATACCAAAGTGGCTGGCTGAGATCAAAACCGAGGGCCCGAAACCTCCGCCAGTGTCTATTTTATTTCCAATGAGAAGTGTTCCTCCGAAGAAAACAGACGCATCACAGTTTGCTATACGTGAAATTCCTCCAGATTTTGGAAATGATGTCTATTCGCTTCTGACGGAATCTAGCATGGCATCTGAATTACTTACATCTTTGGAGGCAGACAATAACCCTCCTCTTCAAATCGAAATGTCAAAAGCAATATCTCATACTCTTAATTTGATTCGCTCTTTTGACGCCGCCAATGCCGCTAAAGGATCGGTTGATCCAGTTGTAAAAGAGCACCGAATTCGACCCGTGCCACCGACGCATCCTAAGAGTGTTAGTGTGCCACAGGATGTAGAAATGGAGGATGCAACTGAGGATCAGGATATTTCGAATTACACACTTATGCAAAAAGAAAAGCTTGCACATGTATGTGTTTTGAGATATTTATACTGCCATTCATTAACAAATTATAGGAGCTTAATAATCAGCTGTTGACGGCCCGAGCTAACGCTCGCGCTTTGGAGGCTGAACTAAATGACTTCAAAGACCATCATGGTCGATTATTACTACGCTTTGAAGATACTGACCGCATAATGCAAGCTGTTCTTGCAGAGAAGCACGAAGCGCAGAAACGCGCGTCAGATGCGGAAAAGAGAATAGAAAGAACAGATAAAGAAAAACTCCGATTAAAGGAAGATTTGGAGCAGTTGAGGTCCAAATTACAAAACACAGTTAACCAATTGCTGGAAGGGCCACCTGATCTTGCTGAACTTCAGAAGCATCGAGAGAGAACCGCGCAGTTGGAAGATGAGATAAAAAAGCTGCGACACAAATTAAAGAGTCGCGATGATGATATGAGTTACATGAAAGTTGAATACGAGAAAGCAAAAATTGCAGCCGTCAATGCTGTGCGAGAGCTTGAGGAGGTTCATGCTTATAACAGAAGTCTGGAAAAGAGATGTGCTCAAGATGCGGTCTTGCTGCGTGAACAACGCCAAGACGATGAGCTCATTAAGAAAGATCTCAAGATCAAGGAGTTAAATATTCGGGTTTTGCATTTAGAAGAAAGCATTAAGAGATTACAGGTCGACAAACAAAGCGGAAGAAGCAGATACGGTGTTCGCTCGTCAAGCGTTCCTAGACGGGGTCTGAGTCCTGCAGCGCGATCAAGAGGTTCGTCCCCAGCATCTGGAGGCGGAACATCAAGTGCTGCACCCTCTTCTCATCCGTTGCAGAATAGTTTGTAGTTTTGTTTTGAAGTTTTTTAGGTCATCATGTACTTTATGGTGGGATTTATGGAGTTGTACATTAATTATTTCAGGGTTTAATGAAGAATGAACTAAGTGTTTTAGATAAAAAAAATGCAATGCGTAGACTATAAAAGTTATGGATCAAAATATATTGGATAAATGTTGCCCATCTTAGCAATCCTCAAACAGTAAGCCGCACACAGACTTAAACCTTATACTGTGAAACTTGTCAACTGACATGTGCATTTGCACTCACAACTTTTGACACTCAGGGGCTATTTGTGCGGATACATATCCAACGCATCTAGATCTACTTCTCCTCTGCTCTGATAAGCGTTTTCTGGATGTGTTGTTAATTGTTTTCAAGAACGACAAATGTGTATATATCAGACTACAAAGCTTTAATTATGACTACTACATCCACAACACAAACAGCGTTGTATACGCGCTCTCAGATCCAATCCTGGCATTCAACCTTTCGAAGTCTACTATCTCTACCTGGTTCGAACAACACTGCGATATTTCCGGACAAAGAGGTTTACTCAGCATTGGAATTTGATGAAATCGTGAAAAATGCAGTCACAGAGACAGGAAATGAAGGTTTAATGACTGTGTGTGCAGTAATGAGCACAGGAAGAGCGATCGGTTACGTATATGTTAAAGACGCTCAGAATGAAAACGGAGCAAGTACAGTATCAGAAAAATGGTCTCCGTTGGCCAAATCGATTATCGGTGCAGTTCGAGATCAAAGTTTTTCTACAAGTCAAATCAAATTAATCGAGCTCTTCAAATTAGATCAAGACGATGAAAAAACAGGCAGTTACAAAAATGATTTACAGAGACTAGGGGTTTTATTACCGAAAGTGCAAGAAGGAGTCAATGCGTTTCTGACTGCTCGCATTGAAAGGTTTGAGAAATCTACAAGCGGACAAGAGGAAGAATTGGAGAAGAAAGTGCTTGATGGAGATGAAGATGAAGAAAACGACGATGAGGAAGGCCTATGAGAGCTTCTATATCATATAATATATACGAATGGACCGATAGACAATGACAAATTTAATAGTATTAATAAAAAAGATCGAATAATCCAAACTGCTACTTCAAACAATTATAACAAAGATCTGAAATTTCAAGACGAATAATGAAAAATAAGAAATGAACATGAAACACCAATAATGCGAACAGGGATATTAGAGACTTTCCTGTAGTCTCTCTAATTAATCTTTAAGTCATTCCACAGTAAGGTCTACCATGGCTCGTTTGATAGGCGCATAAAAATGTCTCAAGGAAAAGACATATGGTACCAGCTACAACTATACCACCCGAATCTGACACGCCGACAGCCCCCATAGCAAACTCGCGTTCTTCAATCGACACAGTTTCGGAGACAAGCAAAAAAGTATTAACATATGCCGCTCCACCCAAAAGCCCTTCATAAAAGACGATGATCATGATAATGTACACATTGGGAATGATAACAAACATTGACTGAAGTATGAGAATAAAGACATTGATGAGCTGGAGTATAGCGGGGACGTAAAGACGTTTAATGCGCACAAATGCAGATGACGATCGCGAAATGAAAACACCAACTATCCAAGTGTCAGCTAAAATTACTCTATTTGTACTTAATTAAAACTCACGTTGATATAAAGTGCCATACGTGACGTACGCATCACGATATTCATCAAAAGGCATTTCTTCAATTGGAAACAATAGTGTTGGAGATATTCCTTGGTTGATTATATACTCTCCAATATAGACCAGCATTAGAGGAAGCATGTAAGGAAAGAACAACGGTGCAAGACGTTGTAATGTCTTTCCAGACGAATCACGCAGCTGATTCCAAGAAGGAACAGTTCTTGGAAAGCTCAATCTGCTGCTAACAGATGATTGGTCTGCTTCACTGTTGAATGAAGCTTCTCCTGCTTCTTCATCATTGTTGAGTGGAGAATAACGAGCAGCTCGGTGAGCAGAGAATGATGTCGATTGTGATGCCAATAAAGGATCCGGGGATGGCATGATGACATAGTATGCAACAAAGAAAATAAGAGGAAGCAGACTCGACATGAAAATGGTGCCTCTGATTGACAATCTTAACCAAGTGGTGAATACCAAGTACAGGAAACTGCCAGCTAGTCCCGCACCTCCAGTGCCTGAACTGAATGCCAACATTGAAAGCGGATCATAGAAATGGGTCAATTGCAGAAATGTGAGTTCTCCTAAACCAGAAGACAAAGATGCCAATACGACTCCAAAAAGTCGTCCTGGAATTGACCCCGCAAGTGCAACCATCTGCATACCGAATAATGATAACGCGACTAAAATCCAAATACGAACACCATACGGAATCATGTGAACATAAAACGGAGCTGTCAATTTGACAAAAAACGAAGGCATTACATCCGCCAGTAGCACTATAGCCTTCGGTACTTGTGCTCCAACCAGATCTACAGCTGCAGATAGAATAATAACGTATAAAACATTGTTGATAAGACCGTATATCCAAAAAGTGCTGAATAATCGGGTACGCGACTGTTTGGCTTTATTTATGTCATTCAATTCATGGCTCTCGTCAGCTTCTTGCTCAAAATCCAAGCGATCGGCCATTGCGTTTGATGAAAACAGTCAAAGTGTTGCTAATAACAGTGCTTCTCCGTGGCGCTTTCGGTTGTAGATAGGTTCCCATCGCTTAATCTGCACGTGACTACGTTTCGAGTGCTTCTGGTGAGATTTCCTAGCACAGAGCAGACCGGAAACGCAACGCGCTCGATACCAGCCAATATTCACATATGTTTGCACAAATCATTTACGTGAAATATTAAAGATAATAGTATATTATAAATTTTAGTAAAAGTTCAATACAAAACACCAATATACTCCCTCAAAGGCATCCAAATGACCGTATTACATTCGCTTTTCCCATATCAAAAACTCCATGACAAATACCGCAAACATCTCTAGTTATATAACCTTCTGTCTAGCTCACGCAAAATAGAAGCAACACTAGCGACTTCTACTTGACCACCCTTTGTACTCAGCTTTCCTACTAAAGATGGCAGCTCAACAGCTTTGAATCCTTTATGTCTCGAAAGAGTCTGGTACGCGGCCGAGCAAGGAATGAACGCAGAATCTTGCGCTGATTTCTTGCCGCCACAGCATCCTCCGGGTTGGTTGCAATTTCCGCAACCACCTCCTTCACCGCCAGACTTAGAAGCAAGAGAGGTACAGAAAAGTGTTTGCATTGGATCTCTTTGGCAACTTTCGCAAGTACCGGGTGCAAATTGCTGTGGGACCGACCCGTTCGAGCCAGTCATGTCAGAAATGGGCTCAGGATGGAGCGTGACAAGCTTGTTCTTCGAGTGCTCTCTCATCAAAGCGGAATGGGGATCATTACGGAGTGGAGGAAGAGTAGTATTCATGTCATCATCAGCTATTCCACCAATAATACGCGTCTGGCTCTCCATTTCACGAGCTTCAGCATCAGCCGCCTCAGCACAAATGCATGGAGTTCCAGAAGAACAAAACCCGCAAGGATCGATTTTTCTTGAATTAGTTTTCTCTGTTCGTTCAGATGAGTAGTAACTGTCTGCTAGCCCAAAGGATGAGTGCCGGTGCGGTTGCATGATCTCGGGTTGCTGGTAGTAGTTCACGGGTTGTGATTGTTGCTGCGGTTGAGGCTTTCTAGAAATTTTCGTTGATGTGAAAGCATGTGTAAAGTCCATCTCAATATCATCTTCGTTATCAGGCCTTTGTCTTTTGTTTTCCACGGGTTTTGGCTCAGGTGAAAGAGCACGCTTCGGAAAGATATCACTGGCAGGCTGCTTGAGACCTATATCAGAACACATGCAGTTGCCGTCAGACTGACACAGACCACATGCGTCAGACTTCGGAGAAACTTCGTGATTCTGAAGTGGAGACGGGTGGTTTGAAGAATGGTGCACAGAAATGGACGAGCGATTCATATTGTAGGCGGGAGGAGAAGCATGACTTGGAGAGATAGGGTTAGCTGCTGGAGAAAACTTTTGCTTCATAGGTCGTCTGATAGGTACAGACGCAGCAGAAGGGGAGCCGTAGGCATAACTGTTGTGCGCAGGAGACGAGACAGAGGTATTGTTACTTGAAGCAGGAGAAACGGTAGAGGCAGTGTCCACAGGCAAACGTTCCTCTAGTGCGCGGTCTAACATGTCTTGACTATAGTTATTCTCATTGCCAGGAGACGGTGCAGGAGAGACAAGGTGGTGCTGCGGTTGCTGAGGCATCGACATAGGCGTCGTGTGCATGCCAGCTGCAACTGCAGCCGCTTGTTGCGCTTGAAACTGCTTGAAAAGGTCGAGTTGCTGCTTCAGCTCTTCAGTTACAGACTTAAGCTGTTGGTTTTCGGCTGCAATACGCAGAAGGGTATTCGTCAAATTAGACTCTTTATCTTCTTTCTCCTGTTCGAGCTCTTGTAGCCGTTCTTCTAGTTCAACAACGCGAGCAGCACGACGCTCGCGAAAAGCTCGTTGTGCTGCCCGATTCTGGGCCTTCCGTTTGGTAGGCGGTGTCTCGGTCGAAGGCTTTCTGCCAGGCTATTAAAGAACTCAGTATCTCGGTCACAGAGAGTATCAGCTTTTACTTACCTTCGGCCTCGGTGGTAAAACCCATTCCTTAGATGGACGAATGCAGGATATCACATTAGACTCTTCTGGGCTCTCTGGCTTAATGCGTGGAGCAATTACCGGCACTGGAGTCGAAGCGCTGTATGGTTGAGCAGAAGGAGTCGCAGCAGGCTGAATGGCAACTAGAACGCAATAAAAAAATTCAAGTCAGCAATGAATCCTCCATAAATCAATGTTTTGAAGAGGTGAGCGTACTAGGAGTGGATGGCATAGTTTCGGAAGGTCTAGACACTAATAGGCCTATATATCAGACAGCACGCTCGGAGATAGAATATATCAGAAACAGTCCTAGATATAGCGCCAACAACGGAAGCAAATCCACGGAAAAATCACGGCGTTGTAAACAGACGAAAGAGAATAATAAAAGAGTGTAAAGAAGGAAAGAAGAAGAGCTGTAAAAGAAGACACGAAGAAGAGGCGTGAGTCGAGGCCAGACCGCTCTCGGGTTCGGAACCGTTTACGGAGCTTGCCGCCATATGGCATAGGTGCACTGCGCATTAGACGTATAAAGCCCTAAGTACTACTTTCGCATTCTTTTCATTGCCGATATCGGATCTCACACCCAACTTATCTCTTTAGAAAAGAATTCGCAGATTAGATATGTTGCATTTTTTAACTACTGACTTTTGTTGTTCACTACGAATCAGTTTGGGAATGTGCGAGCAGTAGCCTCGAACTTTGTGGAGGACGGTCGAGAGCCTAGATCCGAACTCATCCCCGGAATCCGACACTTTCAGCAGCGCATCGCCTTACTCTTCTTAGTCCCCACAGATTAAACCCGGTACAATTTCTAAATTTTCTTAAGATTAAGGCAATTCTTTTTTACTTTTTTTATCTGTCTAACCAAACTCTTTATTCGGTATGTACGTGAAGCCAGTTTAGTCAGATTGTCATGTGTACCCTATTCCACTATCAAAGTTATCAGATCCTGCACGTCAAAACCTTAATCTTGTGTGACTCGCGGCGAGACCGGTCCCGCTCTGCAGCTCCATCACGGAATAGACTCAATTGCTTACGCACATCTCACATGTTGAGTTTGAGGCGTTTTAACTTCAAACAAGAGTTGTGATTGCTGAAGCGATTATTTATTAGACTGTAAGTTTCGGATTACGCTTCTATTTTCGCAAAATTGCGCACAAAGAGCTACCATTTTCAAGAAGACGCAAGAAACTTGTGAGCGACTAAAATTTAGAATGCATCAAAATTGGAATAAGAATCAAACTGGGACGTCAGCTCTTCATGACCTTGTAGAGTTTTAATAAAGTCTTCATACTTTTTAATGTTGTTTAGAATTTACCTGATATTTTAATTTGGCTGATCTTTTCGTCTTGTTGATAAAATCGATAGTTTTATTTCAGAAAACCAAGATTGATTTCAGATCAATCCGTCGCATCCCTAGTGATTTTTTATGTCTTGGAATAAGAAAAGTATACAGTTGGCTTGAAATATTGACGAGCCCACTTACATTTGAAGATAGCTACAGCGTTATGATGGTTGTTGGTCATATGGGGAAGAGCATTAAAGCAAACTCCACTCTTCATTGCTATGTCACTGTCAACGGATCACAAAAAATCATTTTAAACCCAACCGAGCCCATTCGAGGCATCATGGCAAAATCACTGCAATTTCTCCCGACATCATTGCAACGCATAGGTAGCTGGTTGATATCTTTATACGCTAGGTAGTAGTACGTAGTAGGGATAAATTCTTGCCAAACAAATAGTAATGGTTGTGCATGTCTTTCTACTTGCAATCGCTTGTCACACAGTATCTCAGCCCACTCTCGGTAAACCAAATTAGTCACTATTACTTAGCATCTGAATCGTTATAACCCCTATTGATAGAGGTTTGTCTATTTATAGTTACCACTACTGAGGCAGTGGACTCTCAAATGTTCTGCAGCTCTATAAAAAAACACACCAAATTCAGTTCATTATTAAACCCCTGTGACTATCCAGAAATTTTATACCTCTAAAAACGTAAATCTAATAAATTTCTTCTTAGTTTTTCAAGCCATTGGCAGACATCTCGGAAACTGCCCTCAATATTTCCTCCTGGCTATAATCCTCAGGTCCTCGAGCAATCTTTCCGAATTGAGAAAAGTCCGGACTGTCCAAGTCAGGCTCTAACTCCTCCTCGAGGAAGCCGTTCTTTTTCAATTCGTCAATGTCTTCTGCAAGTTTTCCTTTCTCTACTAAGTATTTAGAAAAAGCTGTTTTTAATTTTCCGATATTTTTCCGCAGAGTTCGTTCGTTTTGTGTCCATCGACGAGGATAAAGTCCTTTCTCCTCTTTTGGATCAACCAGCTTGCAAAGCGCATAAACATACTCGCAAAAGTTAGCATCTAGAGGATAATTCCAGTCATGGAACGAGGCTGAATCTCCAACTTCCTGAAACCTTTTCCACTCGTAATACTGCATGATCGGTTTAGGTGGCAGTTCAATCCTGCCGGACCATACCCTCGCAATATAGCATGATTGAGCCTGTGATACTCTGAATGGGAGCACGAAACGCAGAGTTCCCAAAAACACGATTGTAGGGTCCTCGATATAAATGTAATGAAGGTACAAATTATGCACATATGCCCCATTTGTGATAACAGGATAATCGCCATTGTTCATCTCTGACATAAACGGAATGCTTCGTAGATATCCACTAAACTGTATCAGTTTTGTAAAAATGCAAATATTCTCGGAAGACTTACGTAGCATAGATCACTATATCAATATCTTTCAACACACTTCCATCTTCGATAACTATACTACCATCTTTAGGATTGAATTCCTTAATCTGACCGACTTCAATGATACGTTCGTCAGGTGCTCCTGGTGCGTCCGATTTGCTCCGTACCGATTTGTACACTGGTTTTCCAGTAGTAATGATAAGCTGGTTTGCAATATCAGTCCCGCTAGCTGCATTTCCAACAACTAGCACCGTCTTTCCTATATAGGTGCTTGGTTTTCTGAACGACTTCGCGTGAATGATTCTATCAGGAAACTGTTTTGCATATGCTTCCAATCCAGTCACTTCTGGAATAAATGGAACGTTGAAATAACCTGAAGCAACAACAACAGCATCAAATATTTCCTTCTTTTCGCCGCTTCCGAGTGCTACCTCTCGATAAGTAACCGTCCATTCGTTTCCTTCTTTGCGCACATCAACAACTTCGGTGTTGTAAAAGATTAATGGTTGAAGATCTGGAGACTCGGCGTATAAAGTCAAAAAATCTGCAACTTCAGTTCTTGGTAGAAAAAGCGGCGATTTTTTGTTATATCGGGGATTCTGATACATCATTATCGATCCCGGTACATTGGTGACCTAGTCTGCTGTCAGCGGCTAGTAAATGATTCCAGCACTCCAAATACTTACAAGTTCATCGTATGCAGCATTAGCCCATCCTAGAGAACCACCTTTCTCATCCAGAGCTGGAGGATACGAAACGTGAGGATTAGTTGATGGCAACGATATTGCTTCATCCGCAAACTCGGTATAATTCCATAAACCTCCAGGTATCGGGTTACGTTCAAATACCTTTATTGTGTCAAAACATTTTTCCTCTTTCAAAGCTTTGGCAGCTGCCAGTCCACTAGCACCCGCGCCTATGAGATATTAGTCTTGACAATACGGACTTCGGGACCTCTATAGACCCTTTTTTCAGGGGTATAGGTCGTTCGGTGATAAGAGACCACGAGATCAATTAGCGATGACTTACCAATGACTGCGACCCTTTTGATTACCATGGTACTCTCTGTATTCTTCTATAAAATCTCAAGAAGGCACCAAAACTTACACAATCATGTACAAATGCTAAAGCAGACACAGAAGGTAACTTTTTCGGCTTACGTTTTCTCGGCAAATACTGGTTATGAATTGCGTGTTTTGGGATATTAGAGTTTCAGCTTGACCGCCGCACCGAAAAGTAACGATGAGGAAGTGTCATTTTCAGAGGATCGCGGGCAACCTTGCTTAGAAATCTCTATGGAAGCAAATTTTTGAGTGTGGTCTTTTTAAACTACAAGTTTTAATAATTACGTTTGCCTTTTGAGCTGAATTTTGTTGCAATGATTATGGTTGAAAACCTCAGCGTGCTGTCCATGCTTCCGCTAATTGAAGCACATATCAAACCTTACTGGATGAAGCCCAACTGTCAGGAGTCGTATAATACAGGTTTTCAAAAATTTAATTTTGTCCACTTCTACCTCCATTCCGTTTTGCAACAAGCTTGACTAGAGATTGAACATTATTCTAACTTTTTTCCTGCGTTTTTGTTTTGGAATTGTCCAAGACTATCTTACTCGATCTTTTAGGGTTAGGGTTCAAAGCATACAACACGTAAAAAAGGAAGTAATTGGAGCTGGTCTTATGCGGGATCGAACCGCAGATCCCCGCGTTATTAGCACGGTGCCTTAA